>JASANE010005132.1:0-14874 GCA_030248225.1 Trileptium ribeirensis | reverse complement strand
GGGTCAAGAAACAATCCGGTATTGCAGGCAATGAGTTGACATGCTCTCGCTCGGGTTGGAATTTGTACGCCTGAGGTGGGACCACTTCCTTGTTGTTGGTATCCCTCTTAGCGTTATTCGCCGTAATGCCTCAGCGTCGTGCAACTTGCAACTCTGAACCCGTTAAATTATGGTCTTCGTCAGGTATATATACCTGTCAGTTGACAATGTTATTTCTACCGACAGTAGGCAAGCAAAGGAGTGAATATCTTTCCATCATCAGTCGCACCAGACTACGATTAGCAGTGCATTTAACTATGGGTCAATGTCTGCTGAAAAAACATCTTTTCAGGTTAGGTCGCAGTGTTAATCCAGACTGCGATTAGCAGCGAATTTAATTACGGGTCATTGTAATTGAAAATTGGCTTATTTAGTAGCTTGCACAGGAATGTAGCTAGATGACCACTTTGGGTTATACTAGGCGGCACTTGGAGTGGCTAAAATATCAACCTAGTCCGTGAGAAAACCTGATACTGGTTGTGGAATCCTAGAAACAAAAATAGTTGGGTTGGCTTACCAGCTGCGTGTCCCGATTGTCCTGATGAGGCAACAGCACCCGATATGCCACGCGCTACTGCAGCAACGTTATGCAGCGAATCGCCGTAGCTCGCTGTAGATGCACTGGTCGTATGTTGCTTCTGACGTTGCTGCTGTTGATAGTTACTATACTGCCGACAGCCCACGGTAAACGATCCTCTAGTGCTGCTCGGTAAATTATTACTATTCGTTACATTACAGCCGCTATTACTCCCAGTAATCTTATTATTGCCAGTAATATTATTTTTCTTACCCATGTTGTTATTGTTATTAACATTATTATTACTATAATTAGGATTATTTCCACTTTTATTATTGGCGGTACTGAATTCGACCTTATTATTATTATTGCTGTTACTAGCATTATTAGTATTGGAACAATTATTCGAATTATTATTATTAATGACAGTGTCATTGCTACATCGAGGTACTGTCGTGTTTGCGTTAACAAGATTCGGCCAGCTGCTACTACTACCGTAGCTTCCTCGGGCATTTTTGCGAAAATTTTGCGTTAATATCCAACCGGTTTCAGCATCTCTTTGAGCTCCCATTGCGCTGGGCCTTAAAATAGAGTCGTTAGAATCTCAGATATAATGGAAACCGCACCACGGTAAAACAATGTCAAATTCACGTTCTAACAAATAAACAAATACGCACAAATAAGTAAATGAATTACAACGCCCAATATACAAGTAGGCAGACTCAGTCACTGTAGTATAATTACAATAGCCTAATATGTCATAAATGTCTATAGAAAAGTACGGGTGCCATCAAGGGTTTTGCCTTTTTTGTATATATACTGGCATCTGTACGGGACCAAAATTCTACATGGGGGGTTTTGAGCTGGGCCCCCAGCTACAATTTTGAGGGGTGCATGTGAGATTTCCCCAAATTATATGGCGAAAACAATAAACCAGGTTACCTGATGGTCTTTTAATTACATATTGTCAAGATTTTCTTGCATTTACAACGTGTATCTTATTATTTTTGTGACATATTCATTATTTATTTAAAGAAAGTGTGCATATCAAATGTTGCACTTTTATTACATTTTATTTATGGTTTTGTCATAAATAGTAAAAATACTAGTAGCTTGTATTATCGCCACGGTGGTGAATCTCTGAGTATTGAATATGTAATTCAGAGAAATGTGCACAGCAATATCGAGGAACACCATCTTACAAAATGAGCCGAATATCAGATATTTGCTTGATTATTAAGGATACTTGTATATGCGTTTATTTAGGGTCACTGAATTTATAGGAAAAAATTGCTCCACTGATATCGCGCAAGCGAGCGGAAACGGAGAGAACATGTCCCCAGGAAATATTAGTTTTACTAGTATTTGCGCACTTTTTAAAATGTAATGTTTAAATATGGTCCGACCCTAAATGATAAAATCCAAAGAAATCGAAGACAATCAGGAATACCGCAGTGAAGAGATATAATACAGCAACGACAGAATTCCGACGCCAATACCATCGCATTGACTGCTTAAAAACCTACAAAAGAATGTTTTGACGCCCGCATACCGCAATAACAAGGCACAATTACAAGAAAGGTGATCTGTTAGAATAGGTGGGAATACCTTAAAACATCCCCTATCCTCGTGGAAGGATGCGATAGAGAAATAACAGCTCCGGCAATGTCATCGTACTCAGTGTGGTGCTTAAAAACTTATATAAGAATGAGTTGACGCTAGCTCCCCACAATAACATGCCACTAGAGCAAAAGGTGTTCTGTGAGAAAAGGTCGACAGATCCTAAAACAATCCATATCACCTTGAAAAGGCTAGATACAGTAACAACAGCTGTGTGACACAATACCATCGTACTCGGCATGCTTGAAAATTACATAAGAACGTTTTGACGCTCTCGCCCGGCAATAACACGTCACCAAAGCAGAAAAAGGACTTCTGTGAGAATGGATCGGCAGACCTTAAAATATCCAATATCAGCGTGGAACGACATCATACAACAACGGTCCACGGAATCACCTGACAAAAAAGTGATGATACAAAAAAGTTGCAGCTCTTGATGAGTTGATTTTGGGATATGGTGTCCATTTTTCGCTGCAAAACCTGCGACTCGAGATATATGTCGCGAAATACAGATACCGCAAAGGCCAAATTTTAATTTAATGTTACCCCTTGACTCCTTTAGGGCACATTTTGACACAGAAGACGTAGTCTGTGGGTTTACCGTCTTGTGAAAATTCGTTCATCCGGTAATGAGTTATGATCTCCACAGACGGACAAAAAAGAAATTTTTACTTTTGCCGCTAGTAAAACTATGGGTGAAAACTCCACCAACAACGCTCGCTCTGTTTCAAATATGAGATGAGATCAATAACATTCTTATAGCTCGTGCCGTTGCAGATATATTGCCGTTTTTGTATATTTCGGGTCGCATGGCCGATTCAAAATGCATAAATATTGATAAAACACAATAAGTAACCACATAGGAAATCAGTAGATCTATAAAATGAGATCAATAACACCTATATAGCTTGAGACATCGCGCAGATAAAGGCGTTTTCGATAATTTTGGGTCCAACTGAGTGGACAAATAGAGATCTCAGCTACTAAATAAGCTATCGCGAAAATTTGAGCCAAAATTTTTATATAAGTGTAAATTTAAAACCCGATAACGGACATTGTCAAATTTCCTCAGACGTGTCATTTCGAGTAAGAATTCTCCGCTTCGCTTGTTTCATTCACTACACTCAGAATCCAATTAACTTTTGGGATGGATAGCTTGGTTGTTTGGTGATAACGTTTGAGCCCTTGATAGGATTTGGGGCACTTTTTAGCACCTTTTTTATTTTTTGTTAAGCACGACAATTTGTCGAAAAATGTCGAGCAACTGTCCGAAAACGACAAACCCAACAACACGAAGAGACAACTGCCCGTGTATACCTTTCTAACATACACGCGTTAGATGAATGTAAGCGAACTAGCGCGAAACAGGCCAAAGGCCCGCAGACCGCGTTCGTATATACAATGTGTGATAATATGTTACGTAATTGTAAACCAGTAACCATATTTGGCAACCCACCATCTGCCCGATATGAAATATTTTTGGCGCCAAATTAATTTGGGCCAAAATCTCCCGGAACGGCCTCTTCTGTAGCAAGCTGATTTAAATAGACTCGTTTCAAATTTGGAAACACTAAGCCTATCGTACTGAATACCCTAAATAAGAACTAGTTTAAACTTATTCATTTTTGCGGGCACATCTTACAGTAGCCTGCGTGACTGGTCAAAAATCTGCTAAAAAGTGTTATATAATGCTGCAAATACTAATGAGAAAATTCTGCAATTGTGGTTGAAAGGATTGGACAATGCGTTTCATCTAGCGCCTCTGAGAAGACACAAAGTGACAGTGGACCGCAAAATTCACAGTTTTCGATACGTCTCGGTAAGAATTGGGGCAGGAAAACGTAGGAACTGCGCAAACGTAAAGCTAGATGCAACATTACATTCTATTACGCGCCTTATAAAAATCCCGCAAACACCAATGCAATAATGAGCTGTGTGACGTTATATAAATATTTTTCCACAGTTCGCTGCCGTTTTAGGCAATATTCTCAAGGGTAATTGCAACTCAAACATAATTAACGTAAATTTTTATGTTTAGTACAGCGAGAGGCTAGTATTTACCAATAAAATATTTATCATCCTCAGCTGAAAAACATCGTTTGCGATGCGATGCACAGAAATAATCATTAGCGGTTGCTCACTACAGACTAACCGATTCTGAACTGGACTTCCTTCATGTTTGTAGGCATCAAACCGATGATGGTAGTCATTGTTGTGATGTGGTGACATTCTCAGAACTTTGCTGGTGTTGTGCGTATTCACCGCCAATTCCTTATGATCTGATCCACTTGAAACCTGCGGACCACTGATGCAGTTGATCCCGGCGCCCGCAGCAGCCCCGCTAACATGCATACTTCCACCCAAAGCTCCGTCACCAACCGGCACCCGCATATCAGGTGTAAATCTAGACGACAATTTTACATCTGCTTTAGACCGATTATCGTCATTGTTTCCACTCTGTTCCAGCGAACCGCAAAGCGCGAGCGAATGTGCCACACCAAAATTGTCATCCAGACGAGCTTCCGACTGTGACAGAGACGGGTCGGCTGAAATTTAATGTAACCTAAAATACAACTTTGCATATTGTGTCTGTAATATGTTACAGGCACAATTCAGGAAAAATATTTTTCGAATACCCGTGTCAATAATGCTCGCGGAATTTCGGTCAAACGTCCCAAACAGTCTTTCCGAAAGGCCAGAATGTAGCCTTTATAGCCACTAACCAAACACTCTAGTATTATTCATAACACATTGGATTATGATAATCGCATAGAAGTCTAACCTTCCTATCGCTAAAATTTTACCTTTTTAGATAATAATTAGTCAACTTACCGTTAGCTATCCCTAATTTAAACGTCTCAGCCGTGGCATCATTTACACCGCCTTCGCCACTGAAGCTCGGTCTGCGTCCCACAGCACCTTTCAAGTCGATCGTAGTCGCCGTCCTCGACCTTGAATGTCCATGGCATGTTGATTCGTCATCATCGCTGCAACTGCGTATCGCGTCGTAGAGCAAATTGCGCGGCGGCAGTTGTATTGCAGCGGCAACACGTTGAAGCGTCGACGCCGACGACTGTGGTGACGGTGATAACATGGCCGCATCTGCCGCAATGGCGACAGCTGCCGCCTGTTCAATAGCATGATCGATGTCGCCCTCCTCGTGCGTTGCAGCGCCGCCATCATCGCGGCAATCTTCATCGTCTTCATCTTCGCCGCCGTCGTCGTCATCATCGTCGTCGTCTTCGTCGATTCCGTTGTTATCGTCATCTTCTTCATCGTCATATGCTCCACCGTTGCCGGTACCAATGATACCACTACTATCTACGCAGTCTTCTTCATCGTCACAGTCTGCAATTATTGTCAAACGCAAAACCCTAACTGTGTTCGACACAAACACCCACAAACAATACATTATTTTGTACGTTTGAATTTTTCCGTAATACTAAATTAACCAGGAACATATATACAACACTAGGAAACGTGATTGCTTAGCACATGTTTTTATATGCGGAATTCGATTTGATAAGATGCGAAAAGTCATGCTAATACTGCTTTCACATAAACGCATGTTTAGAAAGATGGTCCTTCCAGCGATTATGGCCGAGTATTGAGATGGCGGAAAACCCATCTAGAAGAATAAGATACAGTTCGCGTCGAAAGAACAAAAGAAGAGATTTCAACCATGCCAGCTGCTCATTAGAAGTTTCACAATATATATATAAACCCACACCTAAATCTACAAATACTCAACGACCGTCTACGTACCAAGAGTTTCCGTCGGCACAAGACAATATTCCGCTACAATTGTTGCACGATTATCGCGACTAAGCGCCGACACAGCCGTCGTGCCATCGGTAGCGGCAGCAACTTCACTCGCAACATGTTGCTATAACCAAACGAACTAAATATAATTATTATTAATAAAAGAAAATCATACGTTCGGAATGCAAATGGAATTGAATAAAGATAACATTTACTCCAGCGAGCCAACAGGCAGCATTTTTTCAAAATCCATATGGTTTTTCGTTTTGTTATATAATCGTACTTTTGGCACAAATTTGGGATTTTATAAACTTTGCTGTTCTACTATGTATATTGAAAACGTAAATATTATTAACACATAGCCTCAAAAATTCCGAAAAAGACTGAGACCGTAGAAAACGCTTCACTTTATAACTATAAAAGTCCACGTAGGCTCCTGTTTTATACAAGACTATAGTATGTACGATACGCTAGCTTTGAGCTTAATCATCACACTAAGAAATACTACAATACACTTGGAAATTAATCTTAGTTTTGGTAGCCAATGAAGACCTAATGCATTTAACTGCAATTAGCATGGATGTACTCTGAATTTGCAGGAATATAAGGCTGGATGGACCATAACCCTGCGATGGCAAAAGTTCTCAAACAGGTCTACGGTTTGCAGATCTGCAGTAATTCACTCAACCCAAAATGGACGCAACGTACATATATACTGAACGAATATACGAATATTGTCTAAGCGCACATTTACAGGCACACTTGTATTCCAAGCTCACAATATAGCCCTGCTTAGTCAATTCCTTCCCTGTAGTTAGTATGCATGTCTTTCGTTCGCAATCCGCTGATGTGCAGGCCATATAATTTGGCCAAACACTATAACGCGATCGATTACACATTATTAATGTCGGTTCGAGGTCGTCATCAGCATAAGAAGTGTCGGTTAATCTACTATCACCATGGTAAAACTAAATTCTTTCGTCGTGTTTCAGTGCCTAGTATAGCAATCCAATGGCTTTTCCACAAGTTCGAAATATTCCTAAGCGGTAATTGGGAAAATGAACCTGTAGTTATTGTAACTTTGTTCAATTTTTATAAGTTTCTTATAAACTTAAAAAATGCTTTTTCAGAAATAACAATGCCCTTCGTAATTTTCTGGCTTTCCCACGGAGGGCGAAGGCGCCCAAGTATTTCGGCCTCCCCAGGTGCTCCCCTACCCAGTTCAGCCCCCTCACCAGGTATTATTTTGCCGTCCCTACAGTTTAGCCTCCTGGTGTTTTTCTCACGACTAAAAATAGGCTAATTTCTGTACGAAAAAAAATTATGCCAATTTTTTCTTATAGAAGTAAAAAATCCATAAATTTTTGCCCTGCATGGCTAAAAACGCTATAATTGTCGTCAATCTATAGAATTTCAATATAGGTATTGTGTGCATTATTATTGTATATTTACTGTGCGTTGACCATTTATTTTCGCGTTTTTCAGTCCCCCAGTTCGACTTGACGAAGCCGAAATTATCTCCCCAGCTCGGTCTACCATGTACTTTCGACGCAGTTTGGGAAAGCCAGGTTTCACTTATAGAAATATCCAGAAGAAAGAAAACACTGAACCCTTGCAGTTTATTGTACAAAGATTCGCTCAAGCCCTTTCTTATTTCACTCACTAAAATATCGAAAACAAGCAAGACAATAATCTGCTCAGAAATGTTGCAAGCAATAATTTTTATAATGCTTATAACAGGTAATACGATTTTACTAACACCGATTGAACTTATAACAGAAAATTCAGTGGAAAATTTTTATTAATCCAATCACACATTCCACACTCTAATGCATCGTTTGCGTTATAAATCCAAATAAATCATTGATCAATTCCAAAAAGAAGTAGTTTACAGCTGAATATCGTTCGCTTGAAGGTTTTGGCGAAAGAACTGTACTAAAATACAAGTCACAAATGACCGTCGGATTTCGAGAGAGCAAGTGACAGTCATTTTGGTGGGCACTGTACAATGTTAAATACTCAGATAATTTCACATAGAAACAGATTCGCTTAGTACATAAATTTAACAGCGTTTATTTAAAATATATATTTTTGTGATTTTAGTTTAAATAAATCCTGTAGGTCAAGCAACGTGAATATGCTTTTTGAACACTTGTTATTAATAAACAAAACAAATGAATGAATTTGGCCTATTGCTTTCGTCTCTTTGGCTGTAGATTAAAACTTGGGGTTGGGAACCCCCTTCTTAATTATATAAGTCGCATCGGCATTTTGAGAATGAATTTTTATTTACAGTTTTTGGTCAATCGTACTCACTTAGTGCAAGGAGCATCAAACACTTGCTTTTGTTACTTTAGCGACGGAATTAAAATTCAGCTGAGGCGTACAGATGTTTAATTGATCTTCTTGTTTTTAGTAAGTAAAACACCTTTATCATATCTATATAGTGAGCGTAAGTCGTAAGGGGGCAGTATTTTGCTTGTTCACGATATTTCTTTGAGTGAAATCTGGCTTTCCCAAACTCCCTCCAAAGTACCTGCGGGAACGGAACTAGCGTGAGAAATTCTGTCTCTCCCAAGTCGAACTCGAAGACCCCTGTTGAGCTGGGGACCTGAAAAACGCAAAAATAGCATAAATGGCCGATTCACAATACATAAAATATACAATAATAATGCACATTATATAGTGAAACTCTATAGACTGACGGAAATTATAATGTTTGTTTTGTAATGTTTGGCCCCGCAAGGCATAAATTTAGAAATTTTTTAGTTTAATACGGAAGCATTATTATGTGGTGCAGAAAAATACCTGGAAGCGATAGGCTGAACACATGGAAGCAAAAAAAATACATGGGAGAGAACTGAATTGGAGGCACCCGGGAGACGCCGAAAGATATGCCCTCTCCGTGTGAAAGCCTGTCACTAACGAAGGGCATTTTTATGACTGAAAAACATTTTTCAGTTTATAACAAACTTATAAAAATTGAACAAGGTTGCAATATAGGGTTCCTTTTCCAATTCCCGTTTAAGAAATTTTTTCTATGTTTTTGTCATTTTTCTTCAGCGAAATACACAGCAGTCTTCGAAGCAATTCACTGCAGGGAGATTTTCACAAAATCAACAAAGTGCCCAAATTTATGCCATTTTCGGCGAGCCAGATGTTAAAATCAATTTGTTGGGGGCCCCAGAACCAATAGGAAGATACCTAGGTACTGGAAATAGTGTTCACATGATCACTAGAATGCCCAGTTTGATAAAGTTTGCTTTTTAAAAAAGTTCAAAAAACAAAAAATCAAAGCCCCGACTTTTTGCCGAAGATATGCCAAATTTGACCGGTTTTTGGCCATCACTTCAGAGAGCAAGATATCTTAAATTTGTCAAGTTTCAGGACAACCATTACTGTTTCAAGACACGTCGGAAAATAGAGAAATCGAATGACTGATTTCAGAAATCTTAGGTTTACCGGTATCTCAGGAACCGGTGATCTGATCCCGTAATAGCGTCTCATTTCCGCGAGAACTATATTGATATCAAAATCACCCATGTAAACCTACTTACTGGGAAACTAGGGCCAAAACCTCTTTCTAAACCTTCATTAGAGACAGCACTATAATATAGTGTCTTCTCGGGAAACCCGACGATCCAAGCGTTTCTGGTTTCTCTTCGAAAAGCCACAATTCACTGAAAATTTCACCTGAGGGCATGAACCGGGGGAACCCTGGTTCAGAGCTGGGGCAGGGAGTTCGGCAGGGGCGGGGTCCCGCTTTGAAGGGGGAGCGAAGCAGTGGTCGAATCTAAAAATTTTCAAAACTTAATCTTTAACTTCAAAAAGGATTTTTTTGTAAAAATTGTGAGTTTTTATTGGGATTGTTTTAACGGGCTGGGAGACGGGGAACACAAAAATTTTACAAGGGGTATTTTGCAAGACTGATCCAAATTTTTATGTGGGAATCCTGTTTTTACCAGTGGACCTAAAATGTCAGCCACCGCTTCGGAGTAGTGATGCGTAATTGAATAGGATGGGCGACAGTATATACTCTTGGTGATCCTGTAACCTCGAGACCATGTTGGAACCCGTTCAAAGAGATGATCCGTTTGGCGTCATTCCGGTCAAACAGGAGACAGTGAATTAATATATGATAAAGCCCATCACCATGGGGTCAAGCTATATTAATATTTAATTACATATACAATACATAAGACACATTATTTCGAATGATTAGCCACTTATTTGTTAGGAATAAATCTTCGTCATAACCGATTGCTACTCTGTCGAGTTACACACCAACCAATATCACCGGCATGTGAGATTATGAGTGAGCTGCCAACTCAACAGAGAAAATAGTAAGTCATGAAGAATGCGAAGATACTGATAAAAACATTCAGCATAATAACAATAATAATTGAATTGGAACCAGCATAATAATAATGAATTAGCGCGTGTATTGATATTAAAATCTTTGGATCGCAGGAACAAAAAATTAGTCAATGTTCAGCAATATTGTAGTCGCGTTGCATTTAAGTAGTCTTCTATTCACTATTAAATGATCTCAATTTATTTTTGTCATTTCAACTGGCCTGCCCATAGTGGGAATCCCCGTTTTTTCAAGCACTAGTGTTCGTCCACACACACTGCTCACATGTTACATTAAATCATTTTTTGTTAATGACATAAATTCATGTTTTCTGTACAATAAAATTCAATTACCACTTTTTCTAATGTTAACACACTCTATTAAAGCCTAAAAATATATGCACGAGAGTCTAACACATGAAAATGTAGCATATAGAATAAACTATTATTTCCCTACCTTCGCAATTATTCCCAAATGAACGTATTGTTTTCCCTACATTTTGGAAGGTAGTAAACAAACGATTTTAAGACAGCAAGTAAATCCTCTTATCGCTGCACATAATAATAACACACATAATAATTGTAATATAGTTTTCCTCTAACCGAGCAATGATGGTCCTCCGTTCCCGGCGCGAGGTCGTCTCCTTGTGAACCTAGTTCATCACTGTCGTCGTGGTCGAGTGCTACCGGACCTTTATGCTCGAAAGTACCGCTGCGACACTGTTCATCAGCACACACTTTTTGCGGCTTTGTCTGACACTGATCGCTCGATGACTGACTATTTTCGTGATACGGCGGCTGATTTTTGCAAAGTCCAGAAACTAACAAATCAGTATTTGCGGCTGTAGAGTCAATTGCGCTGCTAAAATAAATTCGCGGTTGTAACTCGCAGCAATATCATCGTTATCTTTGTAATTTCTAGAATATACTGGCGTCTCCGGATGATCTTCCAGTAACGTGACGGCCAGAAAAAGAATTTTTTTGGCAAACACTTCGCGAGAAATTTTGCTATATTTTCTGTCTGTTAATTATTGTATTCCGATAACTTCCGCACAACATATCTTTGGGTAAATTTTAACTTAGCTTAACTGTAGGTTACATACCCCTCCCGCCACCCCGCAAGTACATTAAGATGATATCAATTACAAAGGGATGCAACAAAAACATTATCATTAAACTTAGTGCTACGGCATATATTTAGATTATTCGTGATAATTATTTCCTGAGTGAAATGAAGAGCGGCATTTTCAGTTAGAAAATACATATGCAACAAAACCAACAACATATATATATACATGTTGTAAAGGCATGCAAAACATGATGAAGTGCAATTATAAGACACCCATTAGCCTAAGGGAATCTTCAAGACAATTCTAGCTCCAACACATTGGAGTTGTGGCCCCCGAACTCAAAGCCCCCGATACTATATATTTTGATCCTACGGAAAGCCCAGTATATTGCTGGTTTCTCCGGATTGCCAAAATTATACGAGAGGGCATGACCTAGACGTCCCCCAGTTTAGGACTATGGAACCGACAAGTGTCAGGGAACTGACGCCCCAAACTCATTTCGGACCCTCAGATCAACCTGCTACGATTACTGAAACGGAACGGGTGAAGCTAGCGGTGCTTCTACCAATAACTTTGCTAGCAGCGAAAATCGTAAAAATTTCTTTAGTCCGTCTGCGTAGATTATAATTCATCACCGGATACATAGATGGATGGATCTTCAAAAATTTTTTATTTGATAAAAATTTCAGTGTATTTGTGCATTATCCGCCGACCACGTCTTTCGGGTCAAAAATGGGCCCCAAATAGCCAATTTTTTTTAAATTTGGCCGTCTGGGTATCTATTTTTCACGACCTATGTCGAGATAGCGGCTTCACAGCGAAAAACGAAGTCCACCAAACAGAATCCTCTTATCAAAGCTATATATAATTCTGCTGTATTTGAATTTTTGTCCGAGCCGCCGTTTTCAAGTTTTCAATATATCCCAAAAAAGTGGAACATTTTTCAAATTTTTACAAAGCAACTTTTTTGCTTATTGAGGTAACCTATGAAATTATACGCATGTAGCCAGATTTTATAACAATCAGGTTACATTGTTTTACCACCATATTCGCTATGGTATTAACCATATGCAAAGGTGCCCGAGCAAAATTCTGTAAATTTTGGCACCAAAAATTGTAAGTCTCACCATTTTTCCAATACAGATGTATATAGTTTAATCGACCGTGTCTATATATAGGTTTTCGGGGTTGCTAAATACGATAAAAGATAAAAGCAATTGCTTCTGCGTAGTATGTATCAAATAAGACAAGTCTTAGAGGCCCTACTGTGTAAAAATCACTTTTGAAATAATAATTTTGCTCGTGATTTATAAATATAAAATGTTTTTGTCTTATTTGTCATTGGAAGAAGACATGAACTTCGGTTTGGATGTATGACTAAAATCACCGTAGTGTCACTCTATGTTTTCAATGAAGTTTAAAGCAGAAAAGTAGAATCCACGTAAAACTTGACAGTTGAAGGCCCCTGGCGCTTTCCGTATGGACGAAAGGCACACAAGTACTATAATATTGCCTTAATCGCATGACGGTAATGCAAAACCTTTCCATCTATATAGGTACAATTAGAGTAAAGAAATGTTAATTTTGAAGGTTTGACTATTTCTTTTGTTACATCAATAATCAAAATTTTTAAATTTTCATTACCTCGAGGCCCATATTTCAAGCGGTCTAACTCAACGCTCGACAAAGACTCATCTCACAAAATATTGCGTAACACTGTGGCTCACTGTGACTATATGCGTTTATCAGAGAGATGGATAATGATAGATAAATCTATTTTCGATCCAATACTTCTAGCAAGAGTTATATATATACTATCTTAATTGCAAATAGGTCCCACACCACCAAACATGACAAAGTTCTCAATCAAAGACACTTTTTCTT
Source organism: Trileptium ribeirensis (assembly GCA_030248225.1). Lineage (NCBI taxonomy): Eukaryota > Metazoa > Nematoda > Enoplea > Enoplida > Thoracostomopsidae > Trileptium > Trileptium ribeirensis. The sequence goes on along the minus strand of JASANE010005132.1, from coordinate 1,629 downwards.
ACAAAGATCGAACATTATCTTACACCAACAGAAAGTTAGATATCACTACACAAAAAGCAAAAATTTATAAATTTGTCCATCCAACGATGAATTACAATTATTACGCACACACAAAAATAGTTTTCTTGCATGGCTAACGTATGCCCAAATAAAAATTCATCTCAATAATTTAGATATTAAAACTATTGATATTTTAGATCATACGCGTCATGGTATCCGACACTAGACAATGAACAATGTGATGACACAATAAAGCTACCACAATAACCTAAATTACGTAGCCAACCCACTAGAGCAAATGGGCTATTCATTCGCTGAAAATTTTGCCAGGGGGCATTTTGCCAAGAGAAAAACAGTTAAAAATGATGTCACAAACACTGTAAAAATGCTTTTGTTCAAGAGAAAAAGATAGTTTGGAGCAAACTTTGACAAATCTTGCTAAATTTTTAGCTTCAGGAAGGAATTTTAGTACAAATTTTGATAAAATTTTATGTACTTTGGACCGAATGAAAACAAAATAATTTGCCAAGAGGCGATAAATCACAGGGAGCCCAAAATTTTGTCAAGGAGGGGCATGAACAGGGGGCATCTGTTTTGAATCAGGAAAACCACAAAATGCCAGGGCCCAGTCCCCCCAATTTGGAGAGCCCAGGTGTAAATACACAAATTTGAGGCGGGACATAAATGTTTCAGTATCGAAAATGCTGTGAGAACATCGGCTTACATATAAATTACAGTGTTAGCTTGCCTCTTGTATAAAACTGCTCTTCGTCGAAGTTAAGCTTCTCGCGTGTTATCTCAAAATATCATTATTTTAGTAACTCTATCAAGATTGCAGAGCGTAGTGAAGCATAGGTACACCTACGCCTTTTGCATGCACAACCAATAAGCTGTCGGTGGCATACGTAGATATACTATATGTGGATATCATACAATACCGCAAAAGTTAGAACAAAATTAACACTGGCAATAAGTTTACAATGCCGAAAAACCCACAAGTGCAAGTTATCAGCCTCAAAGGACATAATTTCGAATTTTGGGTCGAGAAACCACGGCGGTGATATACCTCAAACCCCATGAACAGGAGGGTTAATCGAAAAACAAAAAGAGGCATTGGCATTTATCGTTTTACTTTGAAATAAAACCAAGCGCAGAAACAAATTCGAAAGTTAAGGTAAGAATAACCTTACTTCCCTGAAGGGTACTAAAATAGGGTGCAACACCCCCATTTTGACCTCTGACCCGAACCATGGAGCGTCATAACCCCGTACCCATGGAACCATGGGTCACAAAGCAAAACCCACACCGGCAATGAGATTCCCATGCCAAAGACCCTGTTGAAACTTATCAGCCGCCCAAGATGTCACAACCAATTTTCAAATTTTGGGGTCGGGGAACCATTGGGGCGCCATACACCCGTATTTCAAATCCCATAAATACAGAACCGGAGCCTTAATCGAAAAACAAAAAAGAGGTATCGGCATTTATCATTTTACTACGAAATAAAACCAACCCGAGAAAAAAATTCGAAAATTAAGATTAAAATGACCTTGCTTCCGTGAATGGGATAAAATGGTGCAAAAACCCACATTTTGCCCATGACCCAGACCCTAAATCGAAAAACGCTCG
>JASANE010005129.1:0-66261 GCA_030248225.1 Trileptium ribeirensis | reverse complement strand
GGTTGCCTAACGCTAGCTTGAACAGTGGCTATGCTCCGACGTTCAGAAAATTATATATAGTATATAATACCCTTTATTTTCGTTTAGAATTATATAAACCAATAATTTCAAGTTTGCCACGGAATAACATGTAACGAGCGTATGTCTTTTATGAAGGGATGCGACTGGAGACATAGCAAAATTGTCTAGTCTACGCCCCATGTGTTACAAAGACATTCAGTTTGACGCAGATTATGCAAGCCTGTACAGCGGAAGGCAGTTTTTCGCTGGACTTGCAAAACCCGACATCTTGATCGATATAAATAGTTTAGTTTCCTCAGACACTTCAAAGTCCAATTGAGGCAATAATGTGATCGCAATACAGTAAGTTTATTGTAAAAGGTATTTTTAATACATTTTACAATCCACAGAGCCTTGATTTTCTCCTTCATCTGCTTTACTATATATATATAAGTTCCGAAGGCCAGATTTGATTCCGAATCGGGTTTAAATGGACGGTTCCCGAAATTATTCCCGAATTAGTTCGGGCTTCGAAATTTATATATATTTGTAGTGTTATACATATACATGTTATATATAATGTCGGGGAATCGAAATGGCTCGTAGCCTCGCTGTGTGCGTCTTTAGTGCGAAATAGCATTGTTTGAGCAGCGAGCGAGCATAAAATTTTGAAAATTAACTTTTGACAGCTAGAATGGAGGATCCTTAGAGCTAGTAGTGGCTATTTCGACGACTACTACATTTTCCAACATAACCATCGTATAACTTAACTCCATTTAATTTCACATTATAATCAGTCATCAGCTGGTTCTTTTTGGCGACCCCTTAGCTTATCATATATTAGTTATATAATACAATATGCTTATATCTACGTAAATTTTATATACGTATATTATTACGCTTTATAGGTATATATTCATAAATTATATTATACATTTAATTTATATTTCTTTATATATTTCAATCTTTAAAATATTATATAAAGAAACAGATAATAGCGCCCTAGTATCCGGCAAAGGGGCGTCACAATCACCGGGGATGTGCAGGTGTACCTCTGGTGGTTCAGCTACAATAGCGGCAGCGGTGGTAGTGGCTACAACGGCAACAACAGTATGGGCAGCAACGGTAATACGGGTGGCTGTACCCCCCAGTGGGTGAGGAGTCTAGGTCACTGATATTGATACAATCCTCATTGATGTCCAATCGGGTTGCAGTGAAAGATTGAGAACAGTGATTTTATCTGGACAGCTTGCTGTACCAGATGAATCGGGGGCAACGTCTGCTCTTGTTTCAGACACGGCTGCTGCATTCAGTTCACAGCGGTGGGGGGGGCTTGTCCTAATGACTAGGATACTTGGACAGTAGTTGAAAAGACCGTAGATACGTGTCCAAGAGAATGAAATATTTTAATGAAAAGGAGACGACTTTGGTCGATAACAAAAGGTCACCTGCGCAGAAAGGACACGGTCAGTCAGTCACAACAAAAATGCATAAGCGTAATGGAACAGTGCCACAAGAACAGCCTAAGAAAAATGTCAAGATACAACCATCCAAGGTTGGCTCGTGTAGACGCTGTCATCGTGGATAAAACCACTCCGATAAACCCCTTAACAGATGAAGAGATTGATGAGCTACCTGCCCGTTTGGTGGCACAGAGATGGTAATCTGCAATAATGAAGCAAAACATAAGTTTCTGCAAAAAGTTGCTGAAGATTTCAATAGAATACCGGAATGTCCTATTAACCAGGTTCTGCTCAGTTCGGAAGTCGATCTTGTTAAGACCATTACGTGATCCCAACATCGGAACAAAACGTACGTCCTGAGAACCCGGAAGAAAACAAAAATCGATAGCTGATTTAAGGGTCCCTGAGTGGGACTCTTTTTTACCAAACAAAAAGAGCACGGCCGGGTATTTGGTTTTAGAGTCTTGCCTGAAATCCGTAATCTTAACCAGGAAGGTGGCAGACTAAGATATAAGACGACTTTTATCATGTTCTTTGACACAGATTTGCGTAGACCTCTGAGGAAGACTTCTGGGGACTCGGCCCTTGGGCCGAACATCCATCAGACACCTGGCACCAGCAACCAGTAGAAATGTGATGTTAGTCAAGACAGTTTCTTAAATAAAATCTTAAATGACTGACAAATTACAAATCAATAATCAGCATTACTAACAGGCGATTTAGAACTATAAAAAAGATTAAGTAAACTTTCGAAACAGTTTGTCACGCTGATTTAGAAACCCTACGTTACGGGCGGCGGTGGAAACGGTGCCAATACGCTGCATCGGTAGGTTATTTTATGATCGGTTTTTGCAAAAAGAATAAGAATTGTATTTGTGTCTCAGTATGACTACTGCAACTATTCAACTATCTCTGACAAACTGGGACTGTACGGTTGTTAGAATTTGGGGGATGGCAATCATCGCGACTCGTTAATGGTATTTTTACATATGCCCTGACGCGACCGAAAAGTTGCCATGAAATGACCTAACTAGAATGGTTGATTGTTCAACCAATAGAAAACGTCAGGTCATAATTAATGCCAATGCGAATCACACCTTGCGGGATAGCACAAATGGTTATAGAAGAAGTATTAACTTGGCAGAAATCTTATTGGTTCTGATATATGTGTGTTGAATAAAGGTTGGACACCCACATTCGTTATTAAAAAAGGTCAGAGGTAATTGATGTCACAGTAGTTAGCAGTTGTCTAGAAAAATGTGTTAAAAACTGGCATGTAATAGAGAAATATTCGGAATCACACCTATACTCGTTAAATTTAGTATGAACGTTTTAGTATTGACGATATTTCTAAAAAAAGTTGAGTAACGTATAGACAGGAAAAATATTGTGGCATAATACAAGGAAATCTAGAAGAACTTAATCACATGCACATTCACTTTGATAACTGCTAACAGCTACAGTCAGCGGTTGAGATAATAACGAGTGCCCTTGTTACGGCGGGACAAAATTGTTGTCCATATATCGACACGCGTAAATATAAAAACTGTTGGTGGAATGATGAGCTGGCGAGACTTGGGAGAAACGTTTAGAAAATATAGAGAATGGTCATGACCTATGGAGATGATAGATCATGGAACAGGTATTATTCCTCGACGAAAAAAATCTAAGGCTTGTGAAGGGAGGAAAAGACGCTTATGGTGGTCTTTTTGAAAATCAGTGCGTAAGACTCCGGTGTTTAATATACTTCATAAAATATTTGGCAGAATTAATCAGTTGATTTTAGCCAGCTTCGATACCCTAATTGTTCCTATACAGAATGTGATAATATTGTTTTAAAGCTACTCCTGGGCATACATATTGCGCGCTCCGTCCCCTCTGAGGATGGAATAGAACAACTCCATTTTAGGGAGGTCAATAAAGATACCTAAGATGGTTGATCTTATTGATAAAGTGGTGAATGTCGAAACAACATAATGGAATCTAGAACGGCATGTAGGCTTTATGTCTACAGGTACTGATGGTATTGGTCCAACTGTCCTAAAATCAGGAGGTCAAGCAACACCTATGTATTTAGAAAAGATCTTTAAATTATGGGGTAACAATTTCTCATTCATAGTTATTCCTAATTGCCGAAAGTCAATTACCAATTTGAATGCTGCTAGGAAATCATGTCAATATATTGCACTCTATGAAAAATTTGGGATCACGATGAATAGCATCTTTCGCATTTTCTGTTCTAAATGCACCGGTACGAAGAAGTAGCCTATCGGTGTTTCTGTTCATTTCTGTTGAACACTACCGGGCATAATGACGTTTCTTTGAGCGGCAAGTGACGGAAGTGTTTTTCGTATTGTTCGTCGCTAATGATTGTTATTTGGGACCCAGTACCGACTAGGCCTCGGAGTTCCTTCTAGGTACGCATCAATGTGGCATCTTGACAGCACCGTCGGACCGCTACGCGGTTCGTGTTCTTCTGATCTATCTATTTCGTTCACTGCTACGAATTGTTTTCTTTTTCTTCCGCCTATATATCTTCGGTGTTTTTTGGTTCTTTTTGAATGTTCTTTCTTTGCTGTACTCCACTCGATCTCGCCGGTTCATTGTTCATGCTTTCGTTATGCGGACACGATCGCTTTGGTACCACTCTGTATCGATTGTGGTTTTGTTGCTGATTCTCCATTGTGGTTTTGTTGCTGATCCCCTCTTGAGTTTTGTACTGCGCTCCTAGGAAAGCATTATTCCGTTCTATGGTCTAGCCTTCCACAATTGTTGCATTGTGGTGGCGTTTGGTTCGTTAATGTTTGCCGATATAGCTGTTTTTGGTTTGTCATCGATATTGACATTCTTTGCTCTTTTTGAAAATTCGTTTGCGGTTGCGTCACTTGTTGCGGTACTTGCACCGGGTACATCGTTTGTGGTGTCGGTTGATGCATTTGCATTTGTCCATAGTACGGTTGCATCGGTTGCTCATAATTCATGCCAGTCTACGTTGGCATCACCGGTATCGCCGTCGTCCATGGTTGCGCGACTTGTTTTTGTGGTTGACGTATATACTTGTACCGGTCGATTGTTCCACCGTTGCGGACGCCATTGCATTTTGGTCTTTGTACTCTCGGTGGCCATATTTGTTGGCTAGCATTCGGTGTCGTTTGGCTCGTTTGACTCGGTCGACTAGCTGTAATCTCTCTGTATTTTGGTCGTTGAGCGCTTATACTTTGCAGTCCTTGATCCATTTGTTGACCCAGGTTTTCTACCGCTTCGGCTTTATCCGTTAATGTTGCGAAAGTCTCTTCTTTAGTAACGCATAATCGGTTTCGGATGTCGTTCTTTAATCTTGTGATCAACGTAGACTTAGGGACCTCTTCAACAATTGATTCGGGTATACCTTTCGTGGTTAGTTTTCGTGCTGAGTATACTCATAGCTCGTCCACGAAATCTTTGACCGTTCTTGTTTGTCGTAGGCATTGCACAGGTTGGCCGCTGAGACCGCGGTTCAACGTTCGGGGTTTTTTCAACAAAAATCCGAATTTTGCGTTCAGCGTAAACAGAGCTAACAAATATCAAAATACACCTATTACAACTTATTAGCACCGTTGCAATTAAATAATTGAGACCAACACGAAAATAACATGTTACACCTGGACTAGTAGATTGATGGTTCGAAACACTAATTTTACAAAATATTCCAATGAAAAAACGAAGAGTCCACTCGGCAGAACTAGATAGTCCTGAGCAGTTTTGACTGCGGAGCCAAGGTAGTCAGGTCCAATTCAACGCCGGGTCGTGGCCGTTCCACTGTTCGCAATTTTAATTTCTTTGGTACAGTGGCTGCAGTGGTTTGCACACAATGGTTTCTTAGAGACAGGTGCAACCCCCACCTCTTTCCAAACAATAGTTTCTTTGGACCAGTGTAACCCCTTTAGCGAAGGCCGCGTGCTGCGACAAAATAGCGTGGTAAGCAGAGGTTAAATGAGGTTTTGCTTCCAAAAACATGCAATTTGTCGAGTTATTACATGCGAAAAATCAATTGTAACAGTAATACTTTTATTTTTTATTCGGCACTGGAAGTCGAAAACATGGTGCACGATGCAGTAAAAATTTAAAAAATGATTAGAAATTTTTTCGGGGTTTTGTTATGACATTCGGGGTTTTTGGCCGTTTCGAGGTTTTTCGAGGCTGCGGCCACCCAGTTTGTAACTTGTTCATATGATTCGTTAGTGTCTTTGGCAGGTCGAATCTTTCTTTCAAATTTCTTTACCAAGTTATTATAGTGGCATAGTTCTTTAGCTTTCTCGAGTGTCAATACTTCCAGGTATTTCTCCGCCTTTCCGCGCATTTTGGCTTTCAGGATAAGGAGTTTTCTGTTGGTTATCGACGCCATCTTGGGCCAACTTTTCGAGTTCCTTACGGAATTTATCGAAACTCGTCTCGCCCTTATAAGATTGTAGACTTCGAACTTCGTTCTCCATCTTGACCATGATTGTTTGTTGCATTATGTTCGCTGCTTACGGCATTTCTTTTGTCGCCAATCTAATTAACGCTTCAATCAGCCGTTGGTTCATCGTCATTATATCATTACTTTGTGACCCTTCATTGTTGGTTTGCATCGTTGTAGCCATCGCTAGCTGTGTTTGATGAATTTGGCACACATACGGTGTTACTGTTGCTAATGGTACACCGAGATTGATTGCAGAATAGCTTACGCTGAATGGTGTTGGTCCAGTGCCATAATATCCATGTGTACCACTTTGTATTGTACCGGTTGCTATTCTTTGGTATTGACTCCATGTGCTCGTTCACTGAAACGATTCGTTGTTACATATGGAATTTGCACATGGTTGCACGTATTCGCCCGTTGAATTGCACTGAAATTTGTTGTCGCGTACGATGCTTGTGTTTGATTCGTTGAATTCACCGATTGACTTGTATCAATTCGTTCTTTATTTGCGCTGAATCGTATTTATATTGCATAGAATTTTTTGATTTGCACCGCATTGTATTTGAATCGTGCCAATTAGTTCTTTATTTGCATCGAATTGATCATTATTTGAACCAAATTGATCGCGGTTTGCATTGAATCGCATTTGGTCCGCACTGAATCGTTCTTTGCTGACATCGAATTGATCGTGATTTGTATTGCATTGATCTCTGTTTGAGTTGAATCGTTTTTGATTTGCCCCGAAATAGCTTTAGTTTGCACCGATTTGATGGTAATTTGCAATGCCTTGGTTTCAGTTTGCATTAGATCGCGTTTGATTTGCACTGAATCGCACTCCAAATTGATTGTGGTTTGCACCATATTGCTCTCAGTTCGTATTATATCGCTGTTGCTTTGCACCAACTTCGCTTTGGTTTGCACCGTATTGATTTCGGCTTGCGTTCAATACCATTTGATTTGCGTCGATTCTTTCTTTACGTATACCGAATTGTTCGTAATGTGTTTTCTCCACTTTCCAAATCCACCATGTTCGTGAGATTTTCCATCATGTCCATCTCCCCACCCCCCCATGTTCAACTAAATCCAAAAATTTTTTATGTCTGAAAATTTCTGTTGTTGTTTGTAGTTGTTTGTAAACATTAAATAATTACTATTTATAATGCTAAGATATCGTTTTTTAGCTTGAAAACACATTTACGGTAGTAAAACTGCATGAAAATATGAAAATGTTTAGTATTTTTAAGGAAAATTTATCCCCCCCCCGAGAATGAACATGGGGCCCCCGCCCCGAAGTTCCCCCTCGCTTTTTGGAGAGCTGCGGACAGGCCAGCGGACGGCTGATAGAGTTGGTAATTGAGGATGAAGTGACTCGATGGGGTAACCTATACCGCGCCCTTACTCGCCCGATCTTCTCAAAAATAACACCCCCTTGTTGTGCCGCCCCGGACGGCTGCCGCACTCAACAAGTGCTACAACCCTCTGAACCCCTAGTCTGCCCGCCCTGGTGAATCTTACTCAACGGTTCAGGGCCGATTTTATGAAATATTATTAACAATTAAAAGCTAATACACTATCAACAGTACTAGTAATTATTTAATCCTAAGGTTGTTCTTAGAAAAGATATTATTACTAAAATTACTGTTAAGTAACGTTAGAATACCTAGATGTGAAGTTGCTGAGCCAATAATAGGTTAATCCTTAACACCGAAGCAAAAATCCATAAAACACAGGATTCCCTATTAAAATCTTTAAACACTGTGAATTCACGCGTAATTTTTGACGCTTTTCGATAATAATACCAACAAGGCAAGTATAGACTTTAGAAACCCTGAATCAAACCATAATTAGGCACGTCTAAGCTCATATAGCATGAACGCCTTCACAAAACCAAGTTACTACCAACTGTATTAGCTAAGTAGGCAACTGAGCTATTAATAAAAACAAGGTAGCATAACGCGTACTTCTTTACGCAAATCAATAATCAAGAATTTATGTCTCTAACTCTAGCGTGATTCTTTTACGCCCAAAATTGTACACAGCAGTGGTATATATACACAACCGAACAATCCTGGTGCAAAGCGAGACTGAAAACTAAAAACGGAAGAAAGCTAACTACATGTTAGCTATTAAAACAAACGGCTGCAAAATATGCAAGTTAATTGCAACCAAACAAGAAAAGTAATAAAATTTTAGGATTTAATAATGTTGATGGGATGGGGTGTTATAGATATTAATTTAATGAAAACTTACAATTTTGGGGTTTTGGGGAATTTTTAGGAATTTGAGATAGGTTTGAACCAGGAATCCTTCTTGTAGCCTACCTAACCGCCGACAGCCCTAAAATATAACGCCAACAACAATAACACTTTAGACATAATAGTTTTTAAAAGGAAATCTTTCGACCTAGCTAAGTATATATAACCGTGGCTTACTACTCTTGAAACATAAAACACATGAACCAATTAACATCAAGGTCATTATTCCAAAAAGGGGCAACTTTATCCAAGGGTAACACGGTCCAGAGGTATCATAGGACGTTTAGAGCAGGGCTTAATCAAATATCTGTAACTGGAGCTGCGCAATGCTTCATCAAATTTAAGACAACAGCAGGAACCAGGTACGTTGTGAACAGAAGCTACTTATCGTAATAGAGCATAAAAGCAACGCCTTTGACATGGAAGCTATAAAAGATAGCTCGAAAATCATGATGTACACCTACTGAAATAACCATTTGAATTTTACAAACGAACATGGTATATAGTATAGACTGTGATGCAAAACCCCGGTTGCAGGGGTTGGAGCGATGTTACTTTAGCGTTGTTCCGAGCTGGCAAAATTGGGAGTTTTCACAATCTTAGTCCTTCCGGAACGGTGTTTTTTCCGTTTCGGCATAATAGTTTAATATAGCTGCAATATCTGTGGGGCATATTTACCATTCTCACCCACTCGAAGTGAATACGTCTATGTTAGGGTGTTATAACTGAGAAGCAAAACAACGCCTTAGCTTACGTACATTTCAATATCAATGGTTAAACCCTCGTGAATGATTTCCGGACTCATATCTATTGCACGATATGTTCATGCACTCAATTGTTTACGTTACATATGCTATATCGGGTTCTGATTTGCCATTTAGGTAACATGTTTCATTAGTGTTCCATTGTCTGATTCTGTCCGTTTCATGTAGGGACCCTGAAGGTATTAACGTGAATTTTGTGCATGAGTTGTCCCTAAATGAAACTTGCTTTTGTCGAATGATGGTAGCGTCTCGCGCATCTCGAAGCATGCTGCAGCAGATCTTTGAACCCATAACAGAGATAAATATCGCCAGATTGGAGATTACAAAATTGAGTGATGCTCTGGTGGCGTAGTACTGGGATCGTAGTCGCTGTCTGCATGTAGTCAGGTGTTATTTGCCGGGAGATATTTCAGTGGCCTGTAGCTTCGTTGATTCCGCAACCTGTAACCGTTGCATCGCATTATTATCAGTCGTTTATTGTATCATGTAACATCCCGAATTTACGAAACTGGTAAAACGCCTATAACGCGCCAAAATTTGTAGGGAATGGAGAGAATGGACGACCGGGTACCGGTGGAGTGTGACTTCCATAAAATGATATAATCGTGTAAATATTAACGTTATTGTGAAATAATATTGTATCTCGCTTGTGTTGTCCTTGTAAGGTCACACTTCATCCCCCGAAGGTGCACCGGGTGATTTTTGAACCAAACGTGAAAGAAAGGGTAACATGTATGGGGTGACCGGTCGAGCCTCGTGAAAATCAACTGTTCGATATATTTTGTCGGTTATAGATTGTTTAACGTATTACGTTTGTTATAGAGAACGGGTGTGCGTTCGGAGGAGCCAGGGACCAACGGAAGTCACAGGAATTTATTTTTGGTGGTACAAGAAAACTGGTCGCCCTGAGCTTGATCCCAGTGCACACGCCGAGTGATGATTATTAACTGTCTAATATCTGTTGTGCGTTAAGTATATCCATAGGTATAGGGTCAGGGGATGTGAAAAGAAAGAGCAGCGTGTCAGGACGGGTCCGTACCTTATCGCCAACCATTGGAGAATGGGTGGGGATTTTCGGTGTTCTACAACGGATCCCTCCTGATATGCTTAACAAACCACAAAAATTTGTTATATGCAAATCGATCTTCTTTAGGTAATCAAATTTTCGGTCTTGGAGCACTGAAATAGTGAGAATTTCCGCATATAAAATTCCTAAGGCACCATTTTAAGGTGCGGTGCTAAAAGTTCAAATTTCGGGTTTTCTACTAATCTTAGGGCAAGTGGGGTGATCCAACCTTACTAAGAACCCCCTAGGGGTGCCAAATTGTCCAGGTGGGCCCAAAAATTTGGTGCCTCTAAGTACTTACGGATCCCCGAACAGGCGCTTAAGCCGCCAATTTTCCAAGCCTAAAAGGACACATAAAATAATTAAAAGTCCCCGATTTTTGAGCTCGGTGCACTTATCGGGTCCTACCCTTACTGGTTAACTGAAAATCGGGGCCGCCCACCCCCACGGATCCGCTCAGGATCCCCTAATTTGGAAGGGGCATCAAAATTTTGGGTTTTATGTGCCTAATACGGCCTCTAACGATCCTCCTCTAAACAAAAAATTATAAACGATAAAAATTATAAAAAGATAAACAAAAATTCGTATTTCCATCAGTAGCCGGTCTGCCAGGGCAAGATTTTGGTCTTGCCCCCGACCGCCTACTGCTTTTAGATCCGGAGATGTGCCAAAAATGTGCCGATATCCCTATGAGCAAACAGCGCCCTGAGCGTCGGTATATTTTTCCTCTCAAATTTTGGCCGCGCCCAACTGCGCGCGGTTTTGTCCCTTTGGCAAACATCGGCCAAGTCAGTGCTTCTGCTGGCCATCATATTGTTGGGTGCCCGCTTGTGGCTGGTTTAATATATATATAGCAGGGCAACGTCGATATATTGTTGTTTTGTTCGCTTGCTTAATGCTGCTATTACTTTATCATTAATATTCAAAAATTTAAAATTTTGCGCTTCTGGGGTATGTAGTAGTGAAGGGGCAGCAGTTGTTATAAAAGCAGATAGCCCGGCTTGGAGGTGGGACCAATCGAGTTTTGAGCACGTAAACTTTGCTGCTTTATCTGCGGTTGTCGCCGCTCAGTTTATTTCGTTTTAGCTTATAGCTTAGTGTTTTCAGCTTCGGTTGCTCTCGCCTCACTCGGTTAGACTCCTCGCTATCCGGACGTGGGGAGGCGATATGTCCGAGGCGCTTGCGTTGTTTTCTGTTTATCCAGATGAGTGGGCAGCCCCTGCGGGTGCTGGGGCGTCCGACGGATGTCCCGCGTTACCGCAAGTGCTGAGCCCGCGCTCAAAAAACTTGGAGAGATAAAAAATTCCATTCCCTCATTCGAAATCTCGCCCCTGCTAGCTCGATTGGTTCCCCACCCACTGGGCAGTGTTCTATTTGTCAAAGCTCAGTGGGTGAACGATCTCGACATTAGTGAGTGTACAGTGGTAGAGAGGAATCACGCAACTAGATTCGGATAGGTTAAAATAGCCTGCGGTCACTACGGGAAATTAGGCGCCGACGTAAGTGTAGTTTTAAAACCGAGGGGAAACTTTCCACTGGCTACCGCTAAAAGCTACGCAGCCAAAACCATTACGTGCCACGTCCAATCTGGCTTCCACCTGGTTAAAACTTTTACTTGGTAACGCATAAATTTTCTTAATACTCAAATTGAATAAAATTTCGGTTATTACCCATATTTCGTTATATATTTGGTTCGCCGGAGGCTTCTGGTAATGGTTCGACTAGAGTTCTATATTTCACAACAAAAAGGGGGTAGCTTTTGCGGGCGCGGGGGGTGCCCGTTTGATGCATCGCGCGGCTGTAAGCGCTCGAACCCCGACTCTAATAAACTTTATATACATAAGGTGCGTCAAAAAGTCTAAAAATTTAAGCCCATCCGAGTTCAAATTAATACAATTTCGGGGTGAGGGTTCCGCGTTTCTAAAAGAGCCCAAAGGGAACTCGTGAATTACGCTTTCGCCATCCCGAGCACAGATCGTGAGCTATTACTCAACCAATTCTGTAGCAACGGATTTAACATTTTCCAAGGTGAAACTTTATGGCGAGCAATGAGAGGTTGTTTCTCAAAGAGAATACCAACTAGACGACTAGCTCACATTTGTTTAAAGGACGTGCATTAGCATAGCATTACAATATAGGGTACGGTGCGTGATGCCGGGAGCCAAAATGCGATTATCCGCTATTGTGTATATATTTGTAGAGTGCACCCAACTCGGGTAATGCAATGTTATATATTAATTTTACCGGAAGGATAGTAAACGATTGGAGTGTGTATTCCACTCTAAGCGAATTAGGCCCGGTTGAATTTAGAAACTCAAGTCTCCTACAGAAGGAAGTTCCGGCTAATTCCAATTAATTCTATTGCCACTAAAACGCTCTTTCCAGCAAATTCCCTCCCCATATGCGGCTCATGGAGCTCTCCCCAAATCCGCCCGTGACACGTAATTAACCTTAGAATCGGAAGCCCTAGCCAAATCCAGAAGACCACGACCTGCTTGCAACCCTTTTCGGTCCCACTCCGCTGAAACGCTATCCACTCCGCTTGTAGACGATATCTAAAGGTTTACTTTGAAATTAGACACAGATAAGCTCGAGCACAGCGAAATAAAACACCCTTGTTAAGGCAGGCGGGCCTAAAAGTTGTACCCGCATTCACTCAATTAGAACAATTTCGCCACTCTCGTCGCCCTAGGTTCTGACGATTGGCGCATGGGGTGAACACCACTGCACTAAATGGACGCCCCTGGCTTCTCGAAGCCTCAGTAAATGCTTCGACTCGAGAAAGGCCACCTGGTGTGCCTTATCCGCTGAGTCAGGGTGACCCTAATACTGCCCCTGAAGAGTTTAAGGTGAACACCTCGGGATCTTAACCCACCACCTCATGAAGGTAGGGCTCACCGCCTAAGGAGTTGTCTGAGGGGGTTTCGACGTAGAAGGTTAGGGAGAAAGTGAGGGAACGACGGGTCAGCCTTATTACCTGTGATCAGGCTTAGGGGATGACCCTCCCTCAGGGGGATCTCCATACCATTAGATATGTGGGCCAACATAGGGTCCAGGCCAAACATCCTGCTAAACCCGCCGGCAACCTGCTAAGCTAAGCGGTTCCTTTCGGTCAGACTAAGATCCACCGGGGAATCGTGTAAGCCGTGGTTGAAAACCTCTGGCGCCACGGTGGAAAAGGTATGTGGTGCAGCTGGGATCCCTTAGGGCCAGAACCGGTCGTAGTACAATAATTAAGTGGGGCCACGCCGTGAGGTGTCAATAAATTTTGGGGAATAACAGAATACTAAAATTACTAGGTGACGGACCTCTCGCACCGCGGTATATTACCAACCAGTTTCGCTTAAAGGGTGGACACCAGATCATTTTAGGGCGTTTACCGGTTGCGATTTGGCGCTGGCCGTAACGTTAGTGTATTTATGTGCTGCCCGTCTAAAATGTTATATCGTTCTGCGCATTGGATTACTTGGAGCGTTGTGCTCGTTAAATCGCGTAAGTTGGAGCAGGTGGAGATGGAAGTTTGATCGGAGTGCCGGAGTGAAGTATGTACTTTTCCAGCGCGGTTTAAGTTGCAGCGTCGTGTCCTGAACGGGGTGCCAAATCTTTATTTCAGGATAGAAATCAGCATTTAATTCGTCGGTTGATTGCATTCTCTATTGTAGTTATTATTACGCTTTACGGTGTTGCGAAGTGCACGGACTAGTTTATTCGAAGTGACATTCAATATTGACTGATTCGTTTACATTACGCTCGTCGTTGTACGATCACAAACGGTAACGCCAACATCGAAATCGCTCAAACGACCCGATTAACTCTGCAGTATTCATCTAGGACAGATTTACTCACAGTCGACTGGCCGTTTAGAATAGCTCGTCGTTGGCGAACTCTACTACATAAACTTGACATTTATCTCAGTGCTTCCGATTTCAATAAACCTCAGCGCCAATTTCGCTGATCTTAAGCGTTGGGTGCAAACAGATCGAACGAGTACGAAACGCCGTTGATCATAAAGACGCTCATAGACAATTATTACATGGTCAGTATACAGTTAATTTGTGGTATTTTTGTGTTCTTTATTATAGCTTTGAGGTATCTTTACGCTATTGGTGTAGCCGTATTTATATTTCACGCGCAGTGCTCGGATTTGCAAATTTATCAGCAGTAATGCACTTACCTTCAAACCGAGTCTTGGGCGGGTTCTGGTCGCTATTTGGCTAGTCTTAACTCTTCTGGTGAAATAACTGCGCAACCGGAACGGACGTTTTAGCTAAATAGAAATTTATTGTAACCTTCCCAGTAGTTTTGAACTATACGGCGGAAAATTTCAGTGAGTGTGGTAGTCCTGCTCGCCGGCTCGCCATGTATTCGTCATTTTAACGCGACGAGGACGCTTTAATAATGCTGCGCATGCGAGTGCAGGGAGAACGCGAATCGGTTGCCCTGTACGGACTTGACTTGCAAAACCTCGTAGACAAAGCGTTCCCGGAGGTCGAAGGTGAACAACGCGATGCATTATTACAAAAATTCCTCCGACAGGGACTACGACCGGAACTAAAATCTGATGTAATAGGAAAGACATATCCGTCTTTTAAGCACATGATGAATAAGCTAAGGTACAAGGAAGACGCTATTCTATCGTCCCAAAAGGAGGTAGTTGGAATACCGGTTCGCAAAAGCAGCCGGTCCAAAACGGTAAACTGCATGTCGCAAGGAGGTGAGAATACCCAACTCGTAGATCAAATACGCGAAGCTCTAGATGAGACTAAGCGCACTACGACCAGCAGCGATGCTAAAATCGCTCGGCTTATTGATTTGCTAGATAAACGCACCGAACAACACCAACTAAACGCGATGATGCAGAATAGTGTGACCCCGGCAGCCGGAGCTAACGCTGTTCCAACAGCACCCAAAGATAACCAATGCCTTCGGTGCGTATGATAGGACACATTGCACGATAATGCCCGTACTATCGAATGGACATGTACGACCCACTCCAAAATGAGTATACCCGCTTGGCAACTCGCGTAGCCCCAGGCTACATGCAGAATGTACCCGCGCCAACTGTTAACTGTTATCCCAGTGCACCCCGCAGTATAGCAATCGTCCCCGATACCGACTAATTGAACACCGAGGAGCAGGCCGATACTCACGGCGCGATGAATGGTACCACCAACGAGGACCTGTAGGTTACGGGCAGCAAGAATATTACCGCCCTGAACCCGCTCGAATGCGTACGGAAACTACGGTCGAACTGAATACTACAACCGATCACGTGGTCGCGATACAAACGGACCTAACAATTGGAATAATAACTATAATGCTGCACCTAACGCACGTTACACAGGCCCATCACAACCATTGTCAGCCGAAGCAGCACCATTTCGTCCGCGCGCACCTAGTAACGGCAGGACAACGATAATCAAGTAGGGGCAGCCCCTCGAGCCAGGGCTTCACAGGCATACATGAGCCAAAATGAACAATCAGGTCGCCGCAACGCAGGAGTTATGTCAGTAACTCGAGCAGCTGACCCCGAGCTCGCGCATCGGCTAGACGTCATGCGACACGAAATATCGACCTTAGAGGAACGCGCGGCAGCTGGTTTGAGTGCCCGATCGGCACAAATAAATGCAATGATCGCTAGAAAAAGCGTAATACACACATATAATAGCCCTAACATTGAAGCGGAAAATGAGGGTCAGGACCAAATTGAATCCGAACCAACCGTATACCAATTGAACCTATTACAATCGAACAAAACACCAGCACGAATATTGCCGCAAGCGACCGGGTCGTGGGGCGACAATGGAGAATTCAACGCATTTGAAAACAAACTAACCAGGACAGTAGAAGTAGGGCGCAGTAAAGAACAAGCTAACCATAAAACCGAATGGCGCTCGGTTTCATTGTCTCCGACCCCTGGTGCGCCGGGTGTGACTCGTATCTTTGTGAGTAATGGTTGGCCAACCGATATATGTGTATATCATAAGATGGAGTCAGCGCGAAGTGATGGAAACCGAGATACTGAGAGGAGTGAGAGGGGAGGAGGAGTTGAGGATCTAATGGAACCAAGGGAACTTAATGTTCCTGATATGCCGAGTGAGAAATATTGGAGGTGGCAGTTCGGACTTCGGACATCCGTGTGTGGCAATGACCACAAGGCTGGCGCGTATAACCCACCTCAGGCGGCGGGATATCAGAGGAAACCTAATGGACTTATGGATGTGGAACCTAATGAACCTAATGGAATGGAAACTAGAGAGACGCCGTTCGGACTTCGGGGGCCGATTAATAGGGGTCGCGTGTCTGGCGATGGCTTTAACGCCGGCACGGTAACACCTCGCGAACCCGCGAAATTTCACAAAGACCAGTTAATGGTCGAGGGCGACGGAGACGAAAGTCCTAGGCTTAGTCAAAATTGTATGTGTGTAGTATGGTGTAACTGTATGAATGTTGTTGCTGACGTTGTTGATTCAAGGGTTCATGTAGGCGCGGAGCTAGAAGAACCTGCAGCAGGAGTAGTGAACCTAATGGAACCTAATAGCGAAGTGTGGAACTAGCGGATACTGAGAACCTAACGGAACCTAATCTAACGGAACCTAACGGATGGAATGAAATACCGAGTAATCTAGTGGAATGGAACCGAGAACCTAAGGAGCGAAATGAACCTAAGAACCTAGAGGATGCATCCGATACTAAACTGGCTTCCACCAATTTAGGGAGGCCGCGTGAGGCCCCTGTAGCTTTTCAAGCGACCGGGGAAGACTGTAAAGGACACTGGTCAGGTGTGATGGAGACCTTCGGAACACGGGTCGGTCCGATTGTCTTAGCTCTGTTCAAAATCCGGAAGCGTATGTGTACTGTAGTATCTTTAGAGGCCGGGGAAAACCGTAGAGGACATTGGCCAGGAGAAGGGAGGCGTTGGGAAATGAGTCGTCTCCATGTCACGAGCTCCGTTCAAAATTGTAATTTATATGTAGGGCCGAACTCGTGTCGAGTTCGATCCCTGAGTGTAGGGGCCGTGGGATCTGACCGGGTCGGAAACTACGGTTTGTGTCTGTCAACGCGCAGTCAATCCAATCGGCAGGTGAACATGTGTGTGTTTGAGTCTGAGTCGGCCGGAACCGGCGCCTCCAGAGCGTGTGTAGAACCGGGAAGAGAAACTGTGCCACATGTGAGCCAAAATGGTTCCGAGCCACATGGAGACAAAACTGGGCCGAGTGCCGAGATCATTTTTGGTGTAGATGATCACAGCAGTCGAGCAACAATGAGACTGATTTGGAAGTGCGATGACAAGGGATTGAAACCAAACGAACGACCAGAACTTAATACTGAACCGAAGGAACCAATAACTACTAGCGTAAGCTCGAATATTATGATTGTGGCGCCCATGGTACTAGAAATGAGTGCAAAGGCTCGAGCGACCAACCGAATGGTGGAACAACTAGCAACACAACCGGATATAGTAACCTGCCACCTAAGTGGAGAAGCAGTAAATGAAATTGTATAAGGAACGACCGGATTTCCGGTCAACCTGATGGACGTAATTGAACAAACGGTGGCTAAACCTAGAACATTATGAACTAGACAGATCTGGGAGCCCACTGACGCGAACCCCACCACAGAACTTACAAACAATCACATAGCAACGCCTGAACAGGCAACGCAGGAACTAAACGTGCAAACTACCAAACAACACTGTCTGGATATCTTGCTAAGGACGATATTTTCGAAGGGTCCTACCGAAGAAAAGGTAGAAGCCCTAATTCTGCAGGAATTACACAAAGAGGAACGTTTGATATTGCTGGGTCCGGCGTCCGGGTTTGCGCCTACGATCATAACCCTGGGACCTGGGAAATTACTCCGCTATTCACTTATACCCCCTCGGTTACGCCCAGGAAGAGAAAAGGTAGTCGAAAGGGCTATATTTTATTGGAAAGTTATAGCTGAGTCGAAGCGGATTTATCGTGCCCACCAGTTGATCAGAACTCGGGCGGTTGGAACGGCCCAACTGGACTGACGGAGGGTGCTGCCGTTGTGTCTGGGCTGTTAGGGTTTGCATCTCCGTGTATGCACACCATGGCCGAAATATACGTTAGCAGCAGCATGGTAAGACACCTCGAAGGTTTACTAGAACTAGTTGCCCGGGTACTAAACTAAATGAGCATCACGGAAGCCATCACTGAATTGTACCGTTCTCAGATCCCTGTCCTTCGAACATGCGAAGCGTGTGAGGAACGACATAACACAAATTTTATGCCCACAGACGGCTGCAGTTTTGTTACCTATGATGGCGAGTGGGACTATGCCGGGAATTTGTCAGCAGGCTACGGAACAATTCGACCCAACGGAACTATCACAATCCAACCAAGCCGTATACACGGGTGCATACTGCCTCTGAGTTGACCGCATACAGGGAAGCTAATTTGGAATGGTTAAAAACTGTGACCAGCGCACCGTACTTGCTAGACTACCTCATTACTGAATATGGAGAATCCGGTCCCATTGCACCGGTGCTGTCAATCGACCACATCGTATATGCGGCAATGGCAAATGCCCTTTTTAAGGAAGTAGGTAGTGAGCAAAAGCGTGAGGAACTGTTATATCTGAGACTATTGTGGCTACGCAGGCCCGCGCAAAACATCTGGCAAGCTGATCCGAATGATGACATAAACACAAGCACAACCGTCAACGCGGACGCTGACATAACGTTCATTGATGAGGAGGAGCTTGAGAGTGAGTTGAGTACATCGCGCAGAAACATGAGTGAGGACGAGTTTGACGCGAATGCTATTGCATCACTCGACTCCGACTACGTAGTTTCTGAACTTGACTCCCTCTCGAACAATGACGATCTCGAAGACGAACCATACAATGGCACAAGTGAGAGCGGCCGAGTAATACTTGACCAGGTCGGTACGGTCCCTCTAAAATATATTACGCCAACGATATATAGCAGCTGTAAGACTGTGGAGCCAAGGAACCAGGTTCGTGGGAATAATGCGTTTCCTGCTTATCCTGCAAAAACTAGGGTAAACTCAGGCAATCGCCACACCTTTTTTCGGACCAGGTAGCATGCTTAGGAGCCATGGTCAACCAACAAGTGGGTACATTGATCGAACCACATGGTTTGGTAATAACGGCCTCGCGATCCACCTTCCTACCGATCGTTTTGCGATTGTCCCTGGATGGGCTACAACCGAGCAGGCAAGCAACCGGTATGGCATGGTGTGTTTACACCCCCAGAGGTAAACCATGTCTGGGAGACTGTTGTCCCAACCCTAATTGTACTACCATGCCGGATTTACAACGTAAAATCCAGGAGTTAGAAAGGGAACTACGAAGCACGTACCAAGGCGTGTTAGACACGAGCTACTATATGGCTTTAATGCGCGAGTATTGTGAAGCGAACGTCCATTTTTGCAAAGAGTCTAAGGCTCCAAAGAAACGATTTCTCGCTGCATTAGCTGGAGCTGCTGGCGTAGTTACAGGATTCTTAGGGGTTGGAGTAGCTTTTACTAACGCGGTGCATCTAAAGGATCTAAATAAACAGGTGGTTACGCTGTCTAAGGAAATGCGGAACACTTACAACGTAGCCTATGGTAACTCGCGAGCGATCATGAAATTAACACGCTCTAACGAGGAGCTCTATTCATTCCTACATCATAAGATGCAGGAGGTGGTTAGTATGATAGAACAAATAAGGTGCCAGGAACAGCGTTACGTTACGGAGGTCCATCGTGAATTGGTGAACTACATGTTTTGCACCACCCTACACTCTTCGGTTGACGCCGTCAATGAAGCCATGATGAGCGGGCAGCTGTCACCAAAAGTGGTGGACGCCACGGCGCTAAAGCAACTATTCCAGAAGGACCCAAGGATATTGCAAACTATATTAATACGTGAGCCGGCACTAGCCTACCTGTTTGGACAGATTTACCCGGTACACATCGACCTGGGCACGTTTAAGTTTGCGTTCATTTTGAGGGTACCATTAGTTTCGTCAGACGATGTTCGGCCTTATTTTCGGATCTACAACGTTGGTTGGATTGTACCGGAACGTAGGGCGCATATGACACTGCCTCTGCCGGAATACGCCACGCGAGTTGAACTTGCGCGGTATAAGGTGTTAAACTTACACGCATGCAACACGCGACCCGGCATTGCTTTTTGCGAAGTTCACGCATTGGCTACCGATCATACCTCACGCTGTCTGGATTGGATCATCATGGGCGAAAACGCTCCAGATGACACACGCTACATATGCAAGAATAGCGTATTGGTCGGGCCAATGGTTAACCATACCGACGTGTACAGCACCGCTCAAGGGGTGCTAATCCGAACCGCCGAACCCAAAGCCGTTGTTTCCAAGAAAAAACACCTCAGCCATGTCACCCGCGGAGAAACCATCAAGATACCAGAAAATGGAGTAATATGGTTGTCGCACGGCGATTACACCCAACTAGTGGTCGGACCAGTAATGCTTGCCAGCACCCTAGACGTTCAGGAGGTCACCGTTCACATTGGACCCAACATCACCGTACATGACTTCCCAGATATCCCTCTTAGGCCGATCACCTGGAGCTCATTAGAACACGCCAAGGCGACGAACCTGCAAGTCCAGCAAATAGCAGATGAGCAGTTGAAGAAGGTAATCGACTTTCCATATATTACTACAACTGGAGTAGCTCCTTACCTATTGATGCTCATTTTGCTGGTAGTTGTTGGCATAGGGGCAATAATTTACTTCAGGAAGGAAGCTGGTTTCTGCGCTAAATGCATAAATGGACGCTTACAGCGCTGGTGGTAGCAACGACCATGTAGCGGGACGGAGCCAAGGCGACTTGAATTGAGTATCAAAACTGGATATGAGTACGGCACCCCAGACGCGGCTCGACCAACGGTCTCAGCCCCAGCCGTTTCCACGGGACACCTGGAATGGCGAGCACTGAGCAGCTCCCGTCGGTCAGCCCGAAGAAATTCCACCAACCAGGACGAAGGCGTCGTTCTGGTAGAGCCCCCTGAACTATTAGCAGTGTCCGAGCGTGTGCTACGTAAGGGGGCATCGTACGGTAGCCGACCACCGGAAGGTCAATGTGATGCACCACATGTACGCATCAACGCCTTCATCTACCGGACACCGGTACTCACGTTGATTGATACAGGCGCGGACGTCTCTATCGTATCACAGTACCTGGTAAGTAAGCTAGGCCTTCAGCCCCGTCCAGACGACTCAACGCGGATAGTATCAGGCACCAAACAGGAATTGGTATTGAATGGTAGCATAAGTGTAGCCTTGTCGATCGGACCCATTAAGGTACAGACTGAGTTTTTTGTCACCCAAACCGCCCCATATCACTGCATTTTAGGAACAAATTTCATGTCGCAACTGCCAAAATGCATCATCAAATTTCGCGAGCGCTGTTTAGAAATTGCAGTAGACGAGGAAGAGGATAAGGTACCTTCTGCGGGTTTGGAACGATACGAAGCACCGCAAATCGCTGTAATGTGCAGAAAGCTCACCACCATCGAACCAAATACTGAAACGTTTATCAATGCTATCCCTGAAATTGCTGATATAGGTGTAGGAACCGCCATATTTGTCCCCGCTCCTGAAATGACTGATACCGCGATGGCACACGCATTAGTGCTTAGGAGTCAGCGGACTATACCAATCGCGGTAATCAATTTCGGTAACGCACCGGTCACGATATACTCGGGGTAAACCATCGAGCATATCGAGGCCATGATAAATCCAACGATACAATTCCTTAAAGACACCAATCAAAATTTGATACGATATGAGGAACATAAGGACGCTAAACAGCTAAATAATATAACCGCCCACCCTGAAAGGATTATCTAACATATCGAGGCGGGCAAGCGCTCCATCGATCACGAACGTGCTCAAACAGTATTGAGTAAAATAGACTTCGATATAACATTATTGTCACCCTTTGAGTTAAAACAATTGAAAACTGCGATTGCTGAGAATACAGACGTATTCAGCACGCACGACTTTGATCTAGGAAGATACACTGAACACCGACACCGTATAGAAACCGGAGATGCAAAACCAATCAAGCAAGCACCATATAGGCTGGCGCATTCCTTACGTGAAGCGCTTAGGGAGGAACTAAACAGCATGTTAGATGCAGGCCTTATCGCCCCATCTAGTTCACCTTGGGGTCTCCAGTAGTGTACGTAACAAAGAACGATGGCTCTCTCCGACGCTGTGTCGACTTTCGGAAGGTCAACACAGTAGCAGAACAAGATGCGTACCCACTGCCACGGATAGAAGACATACTAGGATGTCTCAAGAATACGAAATTAATGTCGAGTTTAGACCTAAACAAGGGATTTTGGCAATTAGAATTGGATCCCAAAACCAAAGATAGAACATCTTTTGTGACAGTACACGGACAGAACGAGTATAATGTCCTACCGTTCGGCCTAAAGTCATCCCCCGGAGCCTTTCAACGCAGCATGTCAATGATTTTGAAAGGACTTGAGTGGATAAAATGTTTAATATACATCGATGACATACTAGTTTTCTCACCATCATTCGAGGCCCACTTGGCGGATTTGATCCGTGTCTTCGATCGCTTCCGTACAGCAAATTTAGAACTCAAGCCATCAAAATGTCAATTCGGACGGGGCAGCATCAAATATTTAGGGCATATAATTAGTACCGAAGGTGTCAAATCAGACCCAGAGAAGGCAATAGCCATAGAAAAATTTAAACGTCCGGAGACATTGAAACAGCTCCAAAGTTTCTTAGGACTTGCGGGGTATTACCATAAATTTATCCAAAATTACTCGGACATATGTGAACCATTGAATGAATTAAAATGTAAGGATATAGAGTTCAAATTTATCCCTAGGTGTGAGGAAGCATTCGAAAAATTGAAACAAGCGTTATTGGCTGAACCGGTCTTAATCCACCCCGACATCACACAGCCGTTCATCCTGCAAACGGACGCTTCCTTATACGCAATGGGTGCAGTGTTATCCCAGAAAACTAAAAAAGGAATCAAACCCATTGCATATGCTAGCAAGGCCCTTCTTGATTATCAACGCAGATACCCCGCAATAGAAACCGAAGCACTCGCAATTAGATGGGCTGCACTGCATTTCAAGCATTACCTCGTAGCGCACAAATTTCACGTCGAGACCGACCACAAACCACTTAAACCCTGTTTGATAAACCACCAAGAAATTCACGTTTATCCCAATGGCGAAGTGAGCTATTACTCGAATTTGGAGGATTCGAAATACTGTATAGATCAGGTAAGAAAAATGGCAACGCAGATGCTCTATCACGCGATCCTAGATACGACCCGTCTGTAGTTGGGGAATCAGGAGATACGAAGTCCTTATGATGGTTCCAGGACGTCCCACCGGACCTCGTTCACCAACAATCTGTGCAGCATGGGATCAATCGCACCTGCCGTATCCCGTACTACTGTAGCACCGCTTGCAACGGGCGCGCCGGCCCCTATAACAGGAAGCCCAATAGCTCTCCCAGGCCAGTCCAACCCCGAAGCAATCCCATGGCATTGGCCGACACGCAAGCAACTACTATACCCCAGCAACGCTGACGCAGCAAGCAGCAACGCGAAGCGCTATCCCATTTAGCATGGATCCGGGACAAACCCCAGTAATGTCGGTGTGTACAACAACTATCTCGGGTCCTAGAGGCAGGCCTCATGCTCGAGGTCCTAAAAGACCGTTTCGCACCGTATCAGAAACCGCGGGCCTAAGAGCAACCACACCAAGCTCATGAAATTAATGATGCATTACGAAACCGAGATATTACCAGCTGCCAGGATCGATGACGCTCAAGATACCCATGAAAACATATATTTGCCATTCTTTTCGGATCTCCCAGATTTTAATCTAGTGCGGCTTTTACCATATATCTAGCGAAAGGATCCAGAATTAGGCCCAATTTGGTGGCACCTACATAACAAAACACGGCCCAAGGCCGGATTAGGCGCGCTGAGAATATAAATTCGGGCACATTATTTCGTGCAGCCGCGGACGCCAAGATATTATACATGCACCCACAACAACCAGGGGACATAAATTACAAGTTGTGCGTCCCAAACACACTAGTAGAGCAAGTACTCAAACACGAGCATAACACCTTGTACGGAGGACATCCTGGCCGCGATCGGCTAATAACAAAATCAAAACAATTTTATAATTGGAAAGGTATGTCCGAACCCGCACAACAATGGATCAGGCCACTCACTCTATGCCAACCCACGAAGGACCCGATTTCTCGGATAACGGCCGGATTGGGCAGGGTTCGGTTGGCAAATCAGCCATTGTATCGTATATTCGTGGATATACTTGATATTCAAGTCAGGTTGCAAGCAGGCAACCGCTATGTTATTGCAGTTATAGATCAATTTACAAAATTCGCAATAGCAGTACCAATAAGGCACCAGGATGCTCACACAGCCGCTCATATATTCTTAAACAAGGTAGTCAGTACTTATGGAGCTCCCAGGGGGCAGTATTCTGATAGAGGAAGCGCTTTCACCGCGCACATGTTCGAAGAGCTGTGCCAGGAAATGCAGATATTTCTTTAACCGAGATACGCAGGTAGAATACGGACAACATACTGTGCCAGTAACCACGATGGAAAGAATAGTGGCTACCAGCGAGGAAGTTCCATTCGGCGTACCGACTGGAGTGGAATCGTCGTGCCTGGACCATACACTTCAGGGGATCTACGCGACGCAATTATGGTCGCTGCGCAGGACCACCCACTGTTTCAATCGCGACCAGCTGAACATATCATGGCGCCACGACTGCGAGTACCAATGGAAATGTCAACTCAAACCGTAGCAGACTA
Source organism: Trileptium ribeirensis (assembly GCA_030248225.1). Taxonomy (NCBI): domain Eukaryota; kingdom Metazoa; phylum Nematoda; class Enoplea; order Enoplida; family Thoracostomopsidae; genus Trileptium; species Trileptium ribeirensis. The sequence continues at coordinate 41,409 of JASANE010005129.1, read as the reverse complement.
TGCCACAATGCGTCCTTATAGCGCCCCACCAGCAGCCGCCGACAAACCTATGTCTCCCCACCATTGGGTCTTTCGTGAACCGGCCATCATTCATCCACCCCCAGGGTCACCAGTGTCCAGTTACCTGTCTGAGACCGCTGGAGAGGGCACGACCGTGGTCGTGAGAGTAGCTGAAGCGGACTACGAGCTAACTAGCCAGACCTCACAGGAACCATCTTCCGCCGAGCGGGTCTGAAACGCGGAACAGGAAACATCAAGCAGTGGTTCTAGAACGCCTAGCACGCAGCCGGAAACCTCTGGCTCAAAAAGCGAACTAACACTTGTGGAATCAAGAAGGGAAACTCCGGCACACAGAAGGGGAACTGGCCGTCCAGTGACCCTAAATACTCCTCCTCGCACACGAGCACCGCCGTAAGACCGAGGAAAGGTCCTTGTCGGAGGGACCACTCAATGGCAACAAGTCATATCGGCACAAGGAGGTTCAACTATACAGTTTGCTACTACTCAACAACCGGGAACGTCCACGGTGACTATTACTGAACTGATACACCCTACGGCCGCCACCACCACCTCTTCCGGGATAATACAACCCAGTACCACCCATGCCACGGTCCCAACAAGGCATCTTCTGCATCGCCAGGCTAGGGGTCGGGTCTTTAGGCTATACGGCGCAGCATCAGACGAGGAAGTAGGAGACGCCCTACGCAGGTCCAGACGTGTGACTTTCCAGGAACAATCGACAACCATTAGCGATGCTGCAGGAACATCAACCAGACTAGCCTCTGCAAACGCACACAATCTATTGGTGTCACCAACTTAATGACCAGTGCACCAATTTTGACCCCAAGACAACTTTTAATGAGAGAGGGCTCCCCAGGCGGGACCCTGCCACCAACCTCATTCCCACGATATCCTTCTAGCCAAGAATTACACCCCGCCGCATGGAGACAGCGCATACCTCGACCACCACCCGATGAGGAATCTGAGTCCGAAGAATCAGACCCGCAGGTAGACTAAATTGCCCGCCATAGTAGCACGTTGCGTAAAATTACTAGTGCTTTCTCCATTCTAGATACGCCGCAGCTACAGCCTCAACGACGTCCAGGCGCCCAGGATTCCGCAGGGAGTGCTGCACGTACCTGCAATATGCGCCGGGCACCAATATCCGGCCGTTCCCCAAAGCCAGATGAACAGCTCACGCTTTTGCGACGCGGTCGCACTCGAGCGGTCGAATCGGACCTCGTTGGCAAATGAACACGTCATGCCCGACAGCATCGTGCACAACGGCCGCCGACTGCCAGCGTTACTGAATATTATTACCTAACGGTTCTGGAACTTCTAGGCTTCACCACCGCCGGCAACGAAATGTTGGGCCATCATATCTCGCCAGCCGAGGTCCAACTCCGCAGCATCGCTATCCTACGCACGCTGCCAACGAGCACCCGACGCTGGCTCAAACCGTACCAATCGCACGTGATGCGTCCGATCCTGTTAGCCAAATTCCAGGACTTCGAGTATCGGGAGGAGCTGGAGTACTCGGGCAGCCGGCCTCTCCTCTGCGATTCACTCGACAACTTTTGGGGAACGGGTGTCCATCGGAGCGAGTGTGGTGCCAACCAACCAGCTTACCAAAATGTGTTGAGCCACTTATTATGCGAGGTCCGTGCCTTTCACCGTGACAGGCTGTTACGGTGGCCACGCGTCATCATCGTCGTCGACGAGCGGGCCCTACCGTTGCTAGATGTGGCCGATGAACACAACTGGCTAATATTCGTACGGCCGGGAATGATCGAATGAATCCCTCGGACTAACGCCTTTTTGACGCAGCAAACCGACTGCGCCATCATCATGGGCGGCTATAGGGATATTTGGCACTCGCCAAACAAGGTCTTCTCGCAGGGCGCATACCTCAAACGAATTAAGCCCCACTTAATGGTCCTTGAGCGTCGGCTTCGAAAAGCCTCGGCCATTATCATAACTCCGCCGGCTCCCCACTGGAACCATTTCAACGGCACCAACTTGACGTGGTTCAATGAACTCACAGCTCGGAAGACAAGGATGGTGCAAAAACACCAGACCCTCCGTAGCGTCATCATGCCGAGTTGGCCAGCGACGCTCATGGGAGGCGAAGCTTGGGATACGGTCGGACCGTTCAACCGAGGCGAATAGGGGCGACGATACGCCGAATCGGTGGTATCTCCACCATTTTGGCCGCAGCTTGTCGAGTTTATAGAAGAGCGAATTCGAGGCACTAACATATTCTGACAGAGGCGCGAGGCCAGTCTGTTCGACTGAACCGAGCATATGTAATCAGAAAAGAATAAGGGGAGCAAGTATCCACTCTAAGCAAACAGGAGTAAGAAGTGGGACAGTATTAATAAGGCAGAGCAGGAAAACGCAAATCGCGAGCGCTTAGCAAAACACTATGACCCCATGCAAAGGTAACACGAGTATTTATATGACTTTATTCCTGTAGATGGCCAACACCTCACAACCACGACGCAGCAACGAAGTCGAGCAGAACTGGGGACAATTTGGCCGGCGAATACCAGTGGTAGGACCATTTTCCCCGCCAGAGTCGGCCTGGTTCCAGCTCCCGGCAATCCCAACCTACCGTGTGGACCTAGTCAAGCCATACGCTGCGTTTCTGTCCCACAGCACCGATTGGACGGAATGATCGAACATGCACGAGACACCAGCACCATTCTCCCGCGACGGCAACACCTTATCAACCGTCGAGAACACTACCAAGTACAACTGCGGACGCCGTTCGGGAGCTACTACTCATGACCGGCAAACCGCTGCAGCTCAAAACACGAGCCCGTGAATTGAAGAACGAGCTCATCGACCCTATTACCCAGGTACGCCTCAAGCCGTTCCTCGAGCACATCATGAGGCCCATACTCCTCAGCAAGTTCGCCATACCGGAATATGAGCGAATTCTGCGCCTCACTAATGACCAACGATTGCTAGAAGCCTCGACGGACAATTTTTGGAGAGTTGGGCGCACCAACCAACAACTACAGCAACGTGAAGCCCCGGTGCGCTGGCACACCGTTATGGAGCACCTACTCAAAGAGGTGCGCGAATACCGCACCACTGGACACGCACGATGGCCGACAACAATCGTGGTAGGCAATGCCCTTGCTCTACCCATCCTCGAAATGGCAGCAGACAAGAAATGGATTGTCAACAGATGGCCGGAATCCACGGTGTGCGTCTTTTACAGCTGGAAAACGCCATCGTAACGCCCCAAACCAGCTGCATCGTCATCCTCGGCGGCTTCCAGTATGTCTATCGCAAGGCACCAATGGTGCATCTCCACGCGTCCCTACCGAATGCCGCCTTTCGCAAATTCAAGCGGCACTTCGACGTGCTCTCCCGCCGATTCGCGGCCACTACCACTATCATCATTGCGCCGCCGGTACCTCGATGGGCCACCACCAACCAGGACGCTTTATCTTGGACGGCCGAACTCAAACAATTTATGTCCAACCATCAGCAACAACATGACACCTTTCATAATGTCTACATCTCCTCCTGGCCAGTCGCCTTCCACGCCGCAGACGCATGGGAACGGGACGAGCAATATATGGAATGGCAGGAACGACCTCGCTTTGACGAACCGATGGTCTCCTATTATTGCCGCCGGAATTTGCGTGAGTGAGTGAGCCGTTTAGTTAGGGACGCCGAATTGGGACGCCTAATGCATTAATGAAAACACCTAACCCATAGGCGCGAGCCAAGGGCAGTACTGCGAGCGAATAAGATCATGCGAGAGTCAACCGAAAACTATAAATGAGACTCGAATAAGGCTAGTGGCAGCGGAAAGCAGCAAAAGCAAGCGCAAAACAACTAGAGAGCGATACAAAATCCCTTAGGAATAACATCATCTGAGACTAGCTAAATTAGAAAGCACTAGTAGTACCAGTTAACCCAAGTCAAAACAACCTAACACCAAAACCCAAATTATAAAGCCCACATGTGAAATCCGAACTCTCAAACCCAAACAGAACCGCTAACCAATCCAATATTAAAACATTTTTATGATTCTTAAGGGAACTCCTGGGTCAGGAACCCCGGCAGCCGGACCCTTTCCTGGGGGTAACCGATCCCAAACACACCTTTGGAGGTACGTGCCAAAATATACATGTACATATCTGTATTGGTTGTATAATACAAATGGAGTTAATACTGTTCATGATAATAATCATACGTGAGGAATCATAACATCAACATTCTTGTGAAACCAAGTAAAACTTTAAAAGCTCAGGCGATGAGGGAAAACTTCAAAAAATCCGGAAAATAAGGGAGAAGGGACGACGGTTTTCTCGCGTGCATGGATATCATACAACACTAAGTCGCCCTTCTACCCTGAAGTTTATGGAATTTTCACGGAACTTCCGGAAATCTTGTAAATTTTCTCTAAATTTTCCCAAATTTTCCACAAAATTTTCTCAAATTTCCACGCATTTTCTTAAAGCTTTCGAAAATTTTCTTAAATTTTACGCTAATTTCTATAGCAATTTTAGATTTTTCAAGCTAAAACGAATAACGGGCTATACATCTACGAATTTAACGGCGAAATTTAACACAAATCCATCTTTCCACCCGATTTACATTTCTACCCTAAGTAAGGAGTCTAACATATCCAAAAAATTTTAAGAGATGTAACAGCCCGAATTTACGAAATTGGTAAAACGCCTATAACGCACCAAAATTTGTAGGGAATCGATGGAATGGACGACAGGATACCGGTGGAGTGTGACTTCCATATAATGATATAATCGTGTAATGTTAACGTTATTGTGAAATAAACAATATTGTATCTCGTTTTTGTTTTGCTTGCAAGGTAACACTCCACCACCCGAAGGTGCACGGGGTGATTTTGGCACCGAACGTGAAAGAAAGGGTAACATCTATGGGGTGTCCGGTCGAGCCTCGTGAAAATCAACTGTTCGATGTATTTTTTCGGGTATGGATTGTTTAACGTATTACGTTTGTTATAGGGAACGAGTGTACGTTGGGAATGGCCAGGGAACAACGGAAATCTCAGAAATTTTTAGCAGGACAAGAAAACTGTTCGCCCTGAGCCTGATCCCAGCGCACACGCCGATTGATGATTATTAACTGCCTAATATCCCTCGCGCGTTAAGTATATGCATAGGTATAGGGTCAGAGAATGTGAACAGAAAGAGCAGCGTGTCAGGACTGGTCCGTACCTTATCGAAAACCACTGGAAAATGGGTGAGGAGTCAAAGACACGGATTTTTGGTGTTCTACAACGGGTCCCTCCTGATATGTTTAACAGACCACAAAAATTTATCATATGCTGTCGATCATCTTTACGTAATCAAATTTTCGGTGTTGGAGCACTGAAATACTGAGTATTTCCGGATATAAAATTCCTAAGGCACCATTTTAAGGTGCGGTGCTAAAAGTTCAAATTTCGGGTTTTCGACTAAACTTAGGGCAAATGGGCTGATCCTACCTTACTAAGAACCCCCTAGGGGTGCCAAATTGCCCAGGCTGGCCAAAAAATTTGGTTCCCCTAAGTACTTACGGATCCCCGAACAGGCGCTTAAGCCGCCAATTTTCCAAGCCTAAAAGGACACATAAAATAATTAAAAGTCCCCGATTTTTGAGCTCGGTGCACTTATCGGGTCCCACCCTGGCTGGGTAACCGAAAACCGGGGCCGCCCACCCTCAGGATCCCTAATTTCGAAGGAGGCATCAAAATTTTAGGTTTTATGTGCCTAATATGGCCTCTAACGGGCCTCCTCTTGTAGAAAAACAAAAATTGTTATTACCATCTGTAGCCGGTCTGCCAGGGCAAGATTTCGGTCTTGTCGCCGATCGCTTACTCTTTTAGATCCGGAGATATCGGCAAAAATGTGCCGATATCCCTATGAGCAAACAGCGCCCTGAGCGTCGGTATATTTTTCCTCTCAAATTTTGGCCGCGCCCACCAGCGCGCGGTTTTGTCTCTTTGGCAAACATCGGCCAAGTCAGTGCTGCTGCTGGCCATCATATTGTTGTGTGCCCACTTGGGGCTGGTTTAATATATATATATAACAGGGCAACGTCGACATATTGTTGTTTTGTTCGCTTGCTTAATGTTGCTATTGCTTTATCATTATTTTCAAAAATTTAAAATTTTGCGCTTCTGAGGTATGTAGTAGTGAAGGGGGCAGCAGTTGCTATAAAAGGAGATAGCCCGGCTTGGAGGTGGGACCAGTCGAGTTTTGAGCCCGTAAACTTTGCTGTTTTATCTGCGGTTGTCGCCATTCAGTTTATTTCGTTTTAGCTTATAGCTTAGTGTTTTCAGTTTCGGTTGCTCCCGCCTCTCTCGGATGGACTCCTCGCTATGCAGAGGTGGGGAGGACATCTGTTGTTCTTTGTGCAGACGTTGTTTTCTGTTTCGGCGGTTCCACTCAGATGAGTGGGCAGCCCCTGCGGGTGCTGGGGCGTCAGACGGATGTCCCGCGTTACCGCAAGTGCTGAGCCCGCGCTCAAAAAAACTGGAGAGATAAAAAATTCGATTCCCTCAATCAAAATGTCGACCCTGCTAGCTCGACTGGTTCCCTGCCCGCTGGGCTGTGTTCTATTTGTCAAAGCTCAGTGGGTGAACGATCTCGACATTAGTGAGTGTTCAGTGGTAGAGAGGTTTCACGCAACTAGACTCGAATAGGTTAAAATTGCCTGCGGTCACTACGGGAAATTAGGCGCCGACGTCAAGGGTAGCTTTAAAACCGAGGGGAAAATTTCCCCTGGCTACCGCTAAAAGCTACACAGCCAAAACCATTACGTGCCACGTCCAATCTGGCTTCCACCGGGTTAAAACTTTTACGTGGTAACGCATAAATTTTCTTAATACTCAAATTGAACAAAACTTCGGTTATTGCCCAAATTCCGTTAAACATTTGCTTCGCCCGAGGCTTCTGGTAATGGTTTGACTAGAGTTCCAAATTTCACAACAAAAAGGTCGTAGCTTTTGCCGGCGCAAGCGGGGTGTCCGTTTGATGCCTCGCGCGGCCGTGAGCGCTCGAACCCCGACTCTAATAAACTTTATGTACATAAGGTGCGTCAAAATGGTCTAAAATTTTAAGCCCATCCGAGCTCAAATTAATACAATTTCGGGGTGAGGGCTCCGCGTTTCTAAAAGAGCCCAAAGGGAGCTCGTGAATTACGCTTTCGCCATCCCGAGCACAGATCGTGAGCTATTACTCAACCAATTCTGTAGCAACGGATTTAACATTTTCCAAGGTGAAACTTTATGGCGAGCAATGAGAGGTTGTTTCTCAAAGAGAATACGGACTAGACGACTAGGTCACATTTGTTTAACGGACGTGTACTAGCATAACATTAGAATATAGGGTATGGTGCGTGATGCCCGGAGCCAAAATGCGTTTATCCGCTATTGTGTATATATTTGTGGAGTGCACCCAACTCGGGTGATGCAATGTTATATATTAATCATACCGGAAGGATAGTAAACGATTGAAGTGTGTATTCCACACTAAGCGAATTAGGTCCGGTTGAATTTAGAAACTCAAGTCTCCTACTGAAGGAACTTCCGGCTAATTCCAACTAATTCTATTGCCACTAAAACGCCCTTTCCAGCGAATTCCCTCCCCATGTGCGGCTCCTGAAGCTCTCCCCAGATTCGCCCGTGACACCTAATTAACCTTCGAATCGGAAGCCCTAGCCAAATTCCGCAGACCACGACCCGCTTGCAACCCTTTTCGCTCCCACTCGCTGAAACGCTATCCACTCCGCTTGTAGACGATATCTAAAGGTTTACTTTGAATTAAACACATATAAGCTCGATCACAGCGAAATAAAACAACCTTGTTAAGGCAGGCGGGTCTAAAAGTTGTACTCGCATTCACTCAATTAGAACAATATCGCCATTCTCGTCGCGCTAAATTTTGACGATTGGCGCATGGGGTGATCACCAATGCACTAAATGGACGCCCCTGGCTTCTCGAAGCCTCAATAAATGCTTCGACCCGAGAAAGGCCAGGGTGACCCTAATACTGCCCCTGAAGAGTTTAAGGCGAGCAGTCGGGATCTTGACCCACCACCTCATAAAGGTAGGGCTCACCGCCTAAGGAGTTCTGTAAGGGGGTTTCGGCGTAGAAGCTTAGGGAGAAAGTGAGGGAACGACGGGGCAGCCTTATTACCTGTGAGCAGGCTTAGGGGATGATCCTCCCTTGGGGGACCTCCATACCATTAGATACGTGGACCAACACCCTGGTAAACCCGCCGGCAGCCTGCTAAGCTAAAGCGGTTCCTTTCGGTCAGACTAGGATGCACCGAGGTCCGGCGGGGAATCGTGTAAGCCGGGGTTGTCCGGGCACCACGGTGGAAAAGGTATGTGGTGCAGCTGGGATACCTTAGGGTCAGAACTGGTCCTAGTACATCATAGTTAATACTTTTGTCCAGATGTTATAAAATAATCTTGAAATATATCGAAAAGCAATCAATGTGTCTCGTGTTGATTCCTCTGAAAGCGTAATATGCTCGTACTCTCGGACCGTCAACTAACCCCGCTTTGACCTATGGGTGGTATATCGCAAACCTAATCACGTATAGTTTACTATGAATGCTAATACAGTACAGAAATGATACTACTGCATGAGGAGTGCACAAACTAACCCCGCTTTGACCTATGGGTGATAGATCGCAAACCTAAACGTGTATAGATTACTATGAATGCTAATACAGTAGAGAAATGATACTAATGCGTGAGGAGTGCACAAAATTGGTAATAAAAGAATTTACTCGTGGAATCGTAAGGCACGAGGGTGCGCTCAATTTACTAGACAAGCGTACATCATTTCAAGGTTATTAATCATTTCATGCCCACTAGGTCCAAATGCACCAACACACATTGTGAGTATCGTTGTATTTACTGAGTTTGTCGTATGCCATTTAAACGTGCGTTGTTATTCGCTCACGTAGTGAGGTTCCTCAAGGAATCGAGCAACAGCTCCCAGATAGCTCAGTGGTTTGCATACAGAAGTTTAACCCATACGTTCCGGGTTGAGTTTGTCTCTCATTACAGTCATGCATTCCTGGCGCAGGTTTGAGTTTTTCCAACATTGCACGATACACAAATTAATTCGGGTATGAAAGGGTTAAGTATGATCAGTAAATTATCAGCCGAAGAGTCTGACGGGAATCTCTCTGGGACTGCCGGAACCCTGTGGGGCGACAATCACTACTATCAATTGGTAGAGTTAGAAGCATAGTCAAACGAGACTGCGTTAAAATTTGTCTCAGGGTTAAGAATAGGTCACGGCTATTGTGCATGGGCACGAACATAAGTATTAATTTATTCCTCAACAATGTTGATTCAAACCACTTCCGAATGAGGTCAGGATAGGAAACGTTGGTTGGACACTATGACCTATGAGCACGTGTCACTGTCAACATTCTAGGGAACCTCAACGAATCATACCACATTATGGACACGTGCGCAATCAATCAGGTGGGGTCTGACTGCATCTCAGGAAGCGCGCTTACTAAGCACCGTAGCTTCTTGTGTATGACCGAGAAAAGTTATAAAACTTGGGAAAATTCAGGTGTATCCTTGAGGTTATGATAGCTGAGGTCGTATGGGCATGGCGGTAAGAAATCGCGCCATGCAGCTGCGTACCGTTATTACATATGTCCATATGACACGTCACGTACAACCCAAAAATAAAACTTAGAGGATAGATGACCATATGGGGTAGCAGTTACCCCTAAGGGTCGGACCCCTTCCCCATGTGCCCCTGAGACGTCATCTTGCTTCCGAACAGTAATGCGTGAAAGCAGTGAGCACGTATGTTGGACAACTAGCTAGTCGCAAATTTTCCTTCTCCCAGCGGAAATTTCAGGCTACGCTACTGATATTGCTTTATTTGATGTATATAATAGTGCCGTGCAATCGAAGTGTATACACAACTCATGATCTGCCGAATCAACCGACTGCAATTAAATTTATGTGCAATTTCCGATGCATCGGCCACTTTTGAAATTTTTAAAACCGCACCGGATATTGTATAAATATTGTAGTAGGACCAGTTCTGACCCTAAGGGATCCCAGCTGCACCACCATCTTGGCGTTGTGGGTCCGGACAACCCCGGCTTCCACGACTCCTCGGTGATCTCGTAGACAACCTAAGGGAACCCCTTAGCTTAGCAGGCTGCCGGCGGGTTTACCAGGGTTTTCGGCCTGGCTCCTCTATAGGCCCACTTTTCTAGTAGTATGGAGGCCCCTGAGGCAGGATCTACCGCTACGCCTGCTCACAGGTAATAAGGCTGACTCTCCTTTCCTCGTCTTACAGGAATTCCTGGTGGTCCCAGGTTCCTATTGTATGATCCCGGCTAGGGAAAATCTTTCGATTCCTTGATCGTATCTTTACGAATAGATCCTATGATTTACGTGCTCCAATTTACCTGAAGCTCGTGCCAGTTACTACGAATAGCGGAGGGACGCTGGGGCGCTGCCCCCAGAACCCTAGATTTATTCATTTTATTTTGGTTGATTATACTTAGTAGAGCTAGTTGGTCTTATTTATTGGAGCACATTTAGTTGTACTTGGTCGAGTGGAATTTGGTTTAATTGAGTGGGACAATTTCCTATGAGACCCTTTGAAGAGCCGCTATCTTCTAATGAAGTGTCGCCGTTTACTCTACTGAAGTGTAGCCATTTGCTCTACTCCGAAATAAACCTGGTTTAGGTATCCTCTCTATTGAAGTTATAGAATACATATTGCTTTAAGTTGGCTAAGAAGCACACTTCTAACATTTATGCCGTTCAGGTGAACACAAATGTATGTATCGATAAAAATATACGAATGGACCACAAACAAATAGTTCAAAGGAACAAACTTCAATTGCATAGGTAAAAGAAAATAACAAATATATGGGTAGCCGGCAAAACAAGGTATATTCAGCTTTTCCCCAACCCCGGTATAACACGCAAAATACCCAAATCCTACCGTATTAGGGAGGCGTAGTTTTGATTGGGCCTGAACTCCTTATGTAGTGGCGGTACGCAGTTGCATGGCGCAACTTTCTAAACACCATGCCCTTACGACCCCGGCTGTCATAACCTCAAGGGTGGACCGTAATGTTGCGATTTTAACGCTTTTCCTGGTCAAACCCAAGACGCTATGGAGCTTAGTAAGTTGCAGGCGCGCTTCACGACATGTGTTCGGACCCCGCCCGAGAGGTTGCGCACATGTCTAGTAAGGAGTATGATTTCTGAGAACCCCCAGGGAGGCTGACATCGAAACCTGCTCACGGGTCATAATGTCAAACCGATGTTTCCTATCCTAATGTCACATGGAAGTTGTTTAATTGTCATTGTATAAGGAGAATTTGATTCTTACATGAGATTTTGACTCGGCCTCAATCGGATGTGATCGTATTTTCCTTAATTAATTTTAGCCAAGGTGGCCCCCACAGGATTCCGACAATCCCCTAACGTTTAACGTCGGTTGCTCAACGCCTGAGAGTTTAACGTCGGTTGCTCTAGTAAAGGGTTTATGTAGTTATTCAGCTTGATCGGTAGTAAATTTTAAATGGGTTTAATAATTGATGGTGTCGTGGACAATTACTCTTATCAATATCGTGGGTTACTCTCGCAGCTTCCCCTTTTTGTGTCATTATATCAACATTAGAGGAGAACCGTACGCGTCAAGGCTTGGGATATTCTAATCCGCAGGCCGTGGCGTGCAGGATTGGCCAGTCCGAACGGACAACCGGAGCAACATATAACGCTGCTAAAACGAATGACGCGGAACACGATGATTGATTTTCTAGATTTTTATTTGAGCTTATGTACATTACTAGTTAGACAAGGGTATTACAAGAAGCATACAATAATACAGGTTTTCGATAAAAACATGCCCCCGGAATACATTCACGAATTAACAACTCCGTTAATACTTTGGGCCAGGGGCACTCGAATGGAAAGATGAAGGTATGAGCGAGTGCGATCCCGTAACATATCGGACCAATTAACAACAATCATCCCCATGATACCTAGTTTTAGCGATATCCGATTCACCTATGGGTCAAGGAACGTGCGCTGGTGTGCTTCGAAATTCGCTCCCCATAACGCGCGGCGCTACCAGAATTGAAGATTACTGTATGGCGGGTTGTCCTGGTGACTAGGGGCCGCGAGATATTACTCGAGTGTGGGGGAAACGGAGACCAAATTTAAGGCCCAAAATATTTATACTGCTGTAGGTAATAGAAGCAAGAAAAATTGACGCGATATGTATGAATGATGTTAATACGAATACTATACAAACAAAAGCATGGTTACAATTATTGGGTTGAGTATGGCGTAAATTAGTGAATGATTATGAACGCTAATAAAATGCGATACAATTCAGACTTTTATGAACGGTAAATCAATCAGGTGTCCATTCCTAATTCCGCAAAATCCGCATTATATTCCTAACGCGGCTTTCCTATCATCTCGCCGTAGGGGCGAGTCCTGTATCAGATCTTACTAACAACTATTTGCGCGACTTACCGATCATGTATGAAATTAACATTACTGAATATGGAGTCCGAATAACTCTATGCTTTGGTCGGGTGGATCACATCCGGTTTAATGTATCCTCCACGTAGACATGACCATGGGTTATGCCTCAAGAATACAATCTCCACACATCCATAATTAAACCATCACTCGCATCGTCCTGAGACAGAAGCAGTGCCAGGCCGACAGCGAGAACAGTAAGTCCTTTCTCAGAGAATAGTGTCGCGCATTTCCGAAGCTTTCTAAACGATCAGAGTACATAGAGTCATCGGAGTGGCGCCGCTTATGACCCGAGGCTTACGCGCTCCTAAGTTCAGGAGCTTTTGTTTCACACAGTACACCAATCTTGTGGTCTGATTAACGATAGCTGTCGTCTTTATTAGGTAGGTCTACGCTGTAAACATCAGTCTCTCACTCGCGTTCTCCCATCGAACGGGTGATACCTGCGAATGCCTAAATGCGATGGCGACCGATAACTTTTACTCTACCCCCGACGCTAGTTCCTAAGATGACTTTAGAATGGCCCTACAAATGATCGTACCGAAACATAAAGACGCACTTACAATGTGCCAAAACGATCTTATTCTACGTCGAAGTTAGTATGCCCTAACCCCTAGAAAATTGGCGAATTATTGTCGTACGGCAATTAAATTTATTTTTGTGGTAGGTTACTCTCTGAACTATGTAACAGTCGCCGGGGGTGCGATTTCGGACACTTTGAGGGGTCTCCCCATCGAATCATTTGACGACCAATTTTGGAGGGGCGCGAGTTTATGCCATTTTCGGCGATCGCCTTACCGACCAATTTTGTTGTCATAAAAGTTTTGACGGGTTGTAACGACTGTCCTACAGTTGGACCATAATTTTCGGTATGGGGGCGTCTTCAGCATTCACGTACTGGACACGGGATGTGCCCGAAGCCGGCCTGGATTTTCACAAATGTACTTCCTAGCCATCATAGGCAATCTACTTGCTGTCTTCAACTCGCTAAGTCGTTCTGGGTTTTGAATCGAAACGCGCTCACTATCCCATTCCAACCTTAGCCTGCCCCTTCTTCCTCCCGCTATCTTAATTCTAAACCCTAAATTTTCCCGCTCTATGTTGACTATTTCTCAGCCCTGTAATTCTCTTCCTTCTGCCTTTGTTGTGTATTAGAGTGTTGTTGAGCTGCTGCTTTGCGTTTCCACTGCGATGCGCTTAGCACCAACGCTTGTAAATTTGATATTGGCGCTACTTATGCGAGCGCGAGCGAATCAGTCATCCTGCCAATGACTGAATATACGCGAGGAGCGAGACAGAAAAAAAGAATTTGTTCTGGAACTGAATCTAAATTGAAACACATATGTCATGATGCCAACTGAAAGACTAAAGGGCCTGCTTATAAAAACAAAATATCAAAACTCAGCGACCAAGTCGCCATGAAATTAATCAGGGGTTTTGCTCCCACTCGATCTGACGCCAAACTTTTCTCTGATCAGGCCTAAATTTCAAACGTTATGGGCGCGCATCGCGCGACGCGTTTCGTACCCACTTCAAGAGTCCAAAGGTTTAGGCTAAAATTTTGACTCTAATTAATGGGTCGTTTACGATAAGTTGAATGCAGTGTGACTTAGCAATGTCTTAGAGTCAGCTGTTACTATCGCAATGTCACAATACAGTGGTAGCTAACTGTAGTGACAAAACGGATACCTTCGTCGCACTGCCCGTTTTTCCACACCAGTCTGCGAAGACGCTGACGAATGTCCTGTATAGTCCGGGATTACTGTATATCAAAGTACTCATATATAATTGATGATATATTGTTATACCATCATAAAACAGTATACTAAATACTGTATATGTTTATATATTGCGTTGCAATGATATATTTATAACTTATTGTATCATCTTAGCGTGTCTGTGAAGGATTCTTCGGGTGCTGGTGCACTTTGTGGCAAATTCAGACATGCCACTTGGTACTTCATGTCATACGTGAAGTTACTATCGTTCTAAGCGCGCGTATGAGGACTCATATTTTATGCATACAGCACTTTCCTTCGGCCACTGAAGTCCCTCTTACTACTTTTGTTCCGACATTTCAGTCCAGGTCACATTCAACGATGATTGTCTATAATGCATTGTTCGCTCAGCCAATTCAAACTCGCCCACTGGGGCTATTCAATCTTCGCAGTCGCAGTGCATCTATCCGTGACTATAGACTATTCTCTCCACCCATTCGCCATATTACATATGTCCTTCTAGATTCTCAGCAAGGACAATTAGACCACCGACCGCCAAATTCCGTATGAACCGACACAATGTTCGTGACCCAGCCATACCACCCACTACAGAAGACGTCAGCTCCAACCATCCTTTGGATAGGATATCGAGACCATTGTTAGTGCGAAGCCACATGCCTTGTCTCGCCCAATGGCCCATCGCCGTCAGACCACTACTGTTTCAATTGGAATCTTTGTTCTGTATTTCCCACGGCTTTGCCACTTAGTTCTCCAGATGTGATATGTCTTCTGTTCAAACAATTCTGTTCATTTTCCTTGCCGGGCTACCACCGCTTGTTGGTTCAACACGACTGATATACTCCTTATGTGGTCATTGCTACAGTACGTCAATATCTCTAGCCGACAGGCTTCGCACAAATATGTCCCGTCAACCCGCGACCATCAAACCAATGATTCCGTCCATACTGACGTTTCGATTGTCCCCCGTCGAGCTGTGTGTCCTCGTGATATACCCGCTGTTTTATCTAAGGTTCATGGTTCGACAGTAACTGTCGCTGAGTATCTAATTTGAAACAGCGCTCATTTAATTAATCACAATTCTGAATGTTTATTCAAACGTGATGTTAATAAAACAAAGCGAACGACCGAAACTATAACTCTAACATTTTGCAAAACTGCAGAACGAATTAAATGAATATAAAGCAAATTATCATGCTTTTATATTATTAGGCTTTGATAACACTTTCCCGCATAAATTATTGCGCCAACGTGAACCCTGTAGTGTACATCAAACGTACGTCATATCGTTCTGGACACACAGCCTCAGCTTTAGTTTACGTCCTTATACAATCTGTACACTATGCCTATGTCTAATTCAGAGGCCTGTTACCCACCCGAACAGCGGCTGTCAATAACCGTATAGATTTGCATAGGGGTAGTGGTAAGCCCGAAAGCCGAATCGTCCTCAACCAATGTTAACAACCTTGACAGCACAGCCAAACGTCGCCTCTTAGCGATGAATGAGCTCGACAAATTTTTGGAAATTACAAAAATTCTAGCTAAAATTGGCATTACTCTATGATCCAATAATAATAATTTGGACTTTTCTCAATTAATTGCATACATCAGCGTGGCAGCACAAGCCGTTTAGAAGGTAAAAGCAAAAACCGAGTGTGCAGCTAAATATTGCCGCCAAAGAATGGTTTTGAACTAATACCTTGTGTAAATACCTATATTTGGTCCAAAAGCGTGAACTGATGTTGATTGTCCCGTGAATTTCACCGATGTATTAAAAGAATTACGAGGCAAACCAGCGGCCAGAGGCACATAGCTTTATTTAGACTTGCCTTAAAAGCCAACGACTGTAAGTTTGAAAAAATCCCGTCTTCTGCTACTAAATTCAGCCCCAAAGTGGAAAATATGTAGTTTATCACCCGTCCGGAACGTAACGAGTTTCATAGGGACAGCAAAATAAAGGCCGGATACGTGGTGGTTAGATAAACTATTTACCACGGCTGTCATTTTGTATGTTTAGTGACTAGTCGCGTACAGATATAAGTACTCCCTAGTTTCTTTGACGGCACAGCAGAGCGGCGTATTTGATATGCCAGGTTTTCGGAATAAAGCTTTATGCTTGCAATAAATCGCTGATCCTACACACTGTAATCATTCGCATATGAATATTCATGCCCTACGGGTCGTGTTTAAAGTATAGTTTTAATATTACAAACTCTATTTACAGCAATTGCATCACACCATTTAATGTATGAGCCCTAAACAAATTATTAATTATATTATTAGAAAATTTTGAAGTTTTAAGCGCTCACTGTCGTATTTGCTTGGTGAGAAAGTTTCGTCAACATATTTTTCAAAATATAACAATAATAGTATTGAACATATACAAACGTCGTCAATAAAAATATTCTACACGGCTGGTACATGGTTGAAGGCAAAGTTTGTTGTTGTTATGTACGTCTATGTGTACGATATGTGTTTACTGTGTGTTTATGTGTTCGTGTGTGTATGTGTTTGTGTTTATATTTGATATGACGACATTTAGAGAATTAAAATTTGCTGTAATGCAAGAGTAAACTTAAGATGCGCCCCACCATCCTCTTTTAACACTATATACAAAACCTTGTTAGCGAACAAAACTCTTATTTCAATAGCCGTATCCAATTTCGACATTCTTCTGTTCCATAACGCCATAAGCGAATGCAATTCGGCGCCTGTACTTTAACACCAATGTGTTCGCGAACATTTTCAAATTATAATGCACGGAATGCGAAACGGACTAATTTCTGTTCTTTAACACAAAAATGAAATTTGTGTTCAGTGAACAAGTGAATGGCAATCGCCTTTGTAAAAAGAGGATAGTAAGGGGCGCAGCTTAAGTTTACTCATGTATAAGTGGGTAGACTATAAAATAATCCTAAATCCCAGTATTTAAAATATATTTGTTACTCTGACAGGCCTGTTTGGTGGCACTAGTGTACTCATACGCTACGCATGAAAAGCCATGATGATCAATAATTCAACATTTTCAGCATCTAGGGCAATTTCACCGACATTCGGTTGAGAATCTTCAAAACAATACGCTTTTTCCCACCAAAAGTGTCATTTACTTTTACATCTAAAAGAATATTGGAACAATATAAATAATATTTTTTTTCTGTTGCTATGACATAAAGATTATAACAACTATTGGAAACATTTAAAACTGAAGCAAGGGTGAAGAAAACACAAACTTCTTGGACGTAGGATAACAAAGAAAACGCATGTCACCCCATTACCATTATCTACACTTCCTAAAAATAAAAGCTACTAGTTGTATATCGTTCAACTTCTTAGCCTCGCATAGTTATTAAATATACCAATATTCACAGGTATAATTAAGATTTGTCACCATAAACATAAACTTAAAACTCCAAAACCACTGGAACAAAATTTAGATACCTAACCTTGGCCACTTTAGGACCTAAACATTAACCTTAAGAGAACCCGAATTTACTGATCTCCTTAAAACGGTTTAAGAGAAATCGGTTTACCCACAGAGCTTTCAAATTCGCAATCTGATGAGCCCTAAGAGAAGATGCTGTACGTACAAATATGTGCATGCTCAGGTCGATCCGGGCAAAATTTCATCCAGTGCGACTTTAGTTTGTAACATATTAACCTGCAGTATCAACACCTCAGGTGTACAACAAAACAACTAACAAGCTTACTATTCTTTGGAAGAAGCAAACAATCAAGACTACGTGCATTTGGACAATCTTTTTTAAATTACCAGCAGTCTGCAAAATACATGAGTTTATCTAAAAATAAGCATGAAGAGGATTAAAGCAATTGAAATATAATGTATCAAGGGATGTAGCGCTAATATTTGTATAATATGCTGAGACTGATTTTAAACTTATTCACAAAACTAGGAGCTGTGTAAATTTTTATCTAAAACCGATTCAAAAGATTTTGCTTTTTGGCTTTATGACGTTTCATATGTAATTCACATCTATTCAACTCAGACCGTTGACGTAAATTTGAATTAGTTTCTAGAGATCGGTCTGGCATTATATTGCCGATATACTATTATCATTAAACTAGCACGGCTGTATTTAGAATAACGTTGGCATTAATTCCTATATCCATTACAAGTGAAGCCCATGATTATCTGTCGAAAAGTTTCTCATTACAATATATATCTGATGACAGAACGATCCAAATTGCTTTACACCAAGGTTTGTAATCCAATATGACAACTAAATATTTGGCTATATTGCTATGTATTATACCATCTTCTGCTAACTGCCAAAACTATAACTGGGGGCATGATCTGGGGAACCGAAAATACCTTGAAGGCGATTTCCTCCAGTTCACCAGACCCCCAGTTCGACTAATGGAGATTAGAATTCTTGTCCCATCAGGTGCTCCACTTCGATCTAGGGCCCTCAGTTCCTTTCCAGGTACTTTAGAGACAGATGGGAAAAGCCAGCTGTACCCAAAAGCATCAAAAATGTAAACAGAATGCAGGTTTATGTTTTATTCGATATTTTATTTTTTATACTTCAAAACATCGCATTTCTGGTTTGTATATGCTCACAAGGTTTCCCATTATTAGCCATTCATGGTGAAATTAGTGATTTTATTGGCAGGTTTGTTAGGCAGGAGCAAACTTAAGGTGACCCCACCAACCATCCTATTTAGTCATAAGCTACATCGAATCGCAAACCCTTGTTGCGGAATCTAGGTTGAATTTCGTTCGGTTTTTAGCTAACCGAAAATTGGTAAAAGCAAATCCAAGTGTTAGAAATTACACAGTGTTCGAACATAATTTCGACGTTAACAGTTTGCAGAAATTCGGTTCTTTAATGCCTAATTATTTAAATTTGGATTATTGAGTGTTCACGAACAAATTAAAATTTTAATGCAAAAGTGACGAAACAAGCAAATCCAACTTGTGGTTAAGCTCTTGGTGTTGGCGAACAAACCGGTTTAATTCAAGTCCGACAAAGTTTCGTTCTAAAAATTTAGGAAATTTTACTTGAATTTTCGCGAACACAAAATGCCAAGACTTCAATCGCAAGCGGTGTGTCTTCGCGAACAGTTTTACGAATTTCAGTTGGTCAAAAGCCGTCCCGCAACAATTTTTATAAAATATTACTAAATAGTATGGTCGGCGGGGTCATATTGAGTTCACTAGCGCATTACTGATATCTGTAAGACATGAATCTGCACCTTGTACTTAAAATATTCACACGCGCTCCACGACAACAGTGTATGATCGAATACTGACATTTATTTTCCAAAAATAGTATAAAGTTATGTTCTCAGGCAGCGTTTACGTTATAAATCTCCGTACCTGTGGAAGTATTGTCCACGTACAGCCTTATCGTGGTGAAAGTTAACAATTTACTATCAAGGATGTTACTTATATCGTTAACACCAGAATCCCCCGAACCTACATGATGCCCAAAAACCCAGGCGCACTCTGCGACAAAGTGACGTGCGTGATACAATACTGACATTATTATCGAAAATAGTACTCCAGTTACGTCCTTAACAGTAAAGATTTTATATCACTTTTTGCGAAAATAAGAATGCACGGAGCTAAATATAATATGAGATGGTCTGCAAAATACTGTTTACACTGTTGATACAATGCGATAATCTTACCTTCAAAGAAACGAAAGGCTTGCACTCAGTTTTCACCATATTTAACGTAATAATCTACACATTGGTAATAAACTAAAAAGTATCGAACAGAGTAAACAGTATTAAATGTGTTTTAGTTTCTTCAGTAAAGCACTTACAGGGCAAACAAGTTATTATTAACAAGTTGCATGTTGCACTGTGACTGTGAATTAACTTATCAGTGCATCAAAAGATGAGTTCCTCAGTCCTCAAAGGAATACCTAATTGTACTGCATTTACCGCCGCAATCAAATCTACAGTTGCATTACTAATCGACCAAAGGACATGCGAAGAAATCACGCGTACTAATCAATATATACCTATTGTTCAAGAGCCGTCGGCTTAGGCCAGGTAGAAAAACCGGCATAGAGAGAATCGTAACTGGGCGACAATTTCCCAAATTTTTAGAAACTCATAATTTCCTCAATTTTCACCAATGTTTTTCTGTTTTGCGACAATTTGTTTCCCTTTGTAAGATGTTTAGCCAATTTTTCCTAATTTTTAACATATCTTGTCTAAAGTGCCCGCGGACCTTCGGTGCTTAGAGGGAACCGTCAACTCAGCGGAAGCGACCCTCGAGCGTTAACCTGACGACCCCCTATCGACACCTACAACCTGCTCATAGTTATTCACATCCCGTTATAATCACGCACCCACTGAGTTCCGAAATTAGGAATTTGTCATATAACATTACCACAAGCCTGCTATCTTCCCAATATAAGGTGCATGCTTTAT
Organism: Trileptium ribeirensis; assembly: GCA_030248225.1. NCBI lineage: Eukaryota > Metazoa > Nematoda > Enoplea > Enoplida > Thoracostomopsidae > Trileptium > Trileptium ribeirensis. The sequence continues at coordinate 20,718 of JASANE010005129.1, read as the reverse complement.
GATAAAACTTTGAGTTCCAATTAGGCCAATGTAGAGGTCGAATTCGATATGTTACTGCAATGGATCCGCAACCGGTCCACCCTCCCACTTACAGCGGTTATAAATTTGCTATAGTCGACATTCCTTGTCATTCATAGAAGCCTGCTATAACTGAAGGGTACTGGGGTGCGGCACGCCAGGGGTGGGGTACGGTGGTACACTGAGGGGGTCGATCAGGGTATCTGGGTTGGGTAGGGGGTCCGAGGCCTCATAGGGGGATAGCCTCCCTGAACCTCAGTTAAGCTGCTGGTTGTTGGGAAGTACATTTGCCTGCTGCCACTCCCCCTCCCTGACGATGTAAACTTTCTCGAAAACTAGCAGAAGTTAGATTAGGAAAATGAGGCACAAATTGGCAAAAAACGAGGATAATTTTTTTAGAAAACCTGGAAGAAATTGGCAAAAATGAGGAAAATTGAGCAAATGGTAAAAATTGTGAACTTTTCCGCCCACTGCACCACGTCGACCAGTTGGCCTCTTAAAAACTTGAAGACCAACCACTATCTGGCATCGGATTACATCTATGGGAGCTCGGAGCTTGCGCACCTATCGCATGGGATTGATGCTTTACGACGAATGGACGTGAAAAACACCTGGCTGAGTTGTGTTGGGGCGAGATATGAAATCACGACCTCCAGCCTTTGGATCCGCGGACAGGCCTTCTGCCGTCTGCGCTGTACTTTCCTTACTTCACACCAGAAACAAACATACATGCAAGACGTCAAGTTCCAGGGGGTAACCGTGTTGTCTTGGCGAAGGAGTCACAGGCCTTCCAATGGAACCAGCCGGTCGGTGCAGTAGTCAGGTATTTAAATTTGCGAAATGCTTTTCCCTCAAAATTTTCCCTAGGTGTTTGACAATTTTACCCCAATACTTGCAAATTTTCACCGATTAGTGCCAATTTTCCCTACCGTCGATTTTTGCTAATTTTAGTGAGTTTCCGCACCCTTTCAGCTTTAGATTGATCGGCCAGGCACCCGGCAGCGATTTTGAGTCTGGGACAAGCTATGATAAAATTCATCTGTGGGGGAAGCTAAGATAAAACAATTGTCGAAGGACGTGCTCAGGCACCCGGGAACGATTTTGAATCTGGGGGTAAGCTATGATAAAACACATCTGGGAGGGAATATAAAATATAACAAATTTGGGGCATAGCGGCCCATAGGGGTTAAGGAGGTTACCTCCAAAGGAGAGACACCCTTCTGAACTCATATTTAAGTCCACCGCTCCGGAGAACTTTGCGTAAATTAAAAAAATTTGGGAAGACTTGGGGCCACAACGTGTGGCCCAGTTTAATATCTATGGCAGGGGTCATTTGCCACTGTAATTGGTCTACCTCGAAGAGGGATCCACGCATATCCAGAGGAGGGTCCCAGCCGCAGGGGCATAGCCACATCCTCCTATGAGAATGTAGATATAAAGCCATTATATTCAGCAGTTTAATGTCCCAGTTACAATACATACCTGCAGCAAGTTCAGAATATCTCACTAGAAACTAAATCGCACAAGCCAAAAATTAAGTAAAATCAACTTTTATATAAAGAAGATGTAATTTGAAAAACACTCAGAGGTAACACATAAAATTGTCTGACATAGTTAAGTCAGACTACCTGAACAGAAAAAAAGACTAGCTATGTCTACTAAAACAAAGTGCACAGTCAGCTGTGCCTATTGCAATGCATTGAGAGTCAGCTTAAGCTGTTGGACATTTCAGTGTCAGCCTGCACACAAATTAACTTAAATGCCCCATAACCCCTATTATTTTATACTCCGAAAAAAGGCTTGATTTCCATGTTCGAACGTCGGTCCATGAACTGATGTTTACTAGAGCCTGGGTAAACTTGATATTACCTAACCTGAATGTATAGTCAAAAATGACAGTCATTAACACTCTTATGCCCACTGGGCCCAAATGGACCCAACGCACATTACGACTCGTTGTGTTTACTGTGTTTGTCGTATATCGTACGTTTGAACGTGCGTTGTTATTCGCTCGCATAGTGAGGTTCCTTAAGGAACCGAGCAACAGCTCTCAGATAGCTCAGTGGTTTGCGTACACAAGTTTCACCCGTGCGTTTCGGGTTCGATCCCTGGCACAGGCTTGAGTTTGTCAAACATTGCACGATACACAAATTAATTCGGGCATGAAAGGGTTAAAAACTGCTGCTGGTTGGCAGGCCGGGAAATTTCTTGACGCTAGAGCGCGGCTCTAGCTTGAGCTTAATCCGCTCGCGAAGCCCAAGCCGAAGGTAGGTGCGAACATGAAGTATCTAGCAAAGTGCCTTCACATTCCCCTGGACTTGAAATGTGGACATCCTACAGCCTCGGCCTAGATTTTATCACAAAGTTTAAATGCAGAGCTCTGGTTGGTTTTCACCTAATCCATCCTAAAATTTTAAACACCAAGCACCGAATAAGCTAGGATCGGTTTATCCTATGACATTGAAATGTGGAACCTTGAATGCTTTTGTCCCAGATAATCCTGCGAAATTTTGATGAACAGTCGACAAAAGTTAGAAGAAACGTGAACTATTCCTGCCAATTCATGTCATATCATACTCCAGGTTCGCAAACACCTGATAATGCACATCTTCATCTGCTCAATGCTTCAAATTTTATGAACCAGGGCGCCGCGCGACTCAACCTTGTGTGATTTCCTTAGTATAACTTTCTAGCACCTCCATGAATGGTTCAATAACAACACCACTGCCACACAGTCACATCGGGAAATACATGTGTAAATAAGGATATATATACATAAATATAGCATACTGAATCAGAACAAATGCAAACACGAAAAGCTAAGTGAAAGCACAAATCAAAAGAACAAGTGAGGTGCAAGGTGCACGTCTTCGCAAACATCAACCCTAGTCTCCAGTAGAGTTAAGCCTAAAATTTTGTTGTTCCTCTTCTTTCCCAAATTCTCTTAACCCAGGATTAAAGCAACCGCTTTTATTTAATCCGAAACTCGGTGACACACGTGGGGTACATATCGTACGTCTAAAAATCTGATCGGACCCAAGAGCGGCATGAACGCCGAACATTCTACTAAACTATGAAGTACGAAGCGAGTCAGCAAACGACAAATACGACAACAGCACCTAGATTGAACCCATGAGCAATCATTCTAGGGAAAGTCTCAAGGAAAATTCTTCAAGCCTAACTCAGCTCAATAAGTCATGTAAAACGTGGACCTCAGAGGTTCATTTATGTTGAAAATCTACCTATGACCGCGGGGAACCAATAGGACTCGGCTAGAGAGTTTTATCCAATCACACAAATCACAACTCGGCCGACTGAAACTATTCCAGGCAACGCTTTGCTGTAGCATATCGGGGCAGGGTGCGTTGGCCGAAAAATCGGACAGACAAAATCAACTCGAAGCGAACGGGTGACTAGCTACTTTCGCCTATGCAATTTAGTGGGAAACTCTGTGCACATGTTACCTGGATGCGAGCTTAGTTTGATTATTCCTTAGGGAATTACTCATAACATCCGCGCCTAAAATATGTGCCTCGAACCCATGGGCAGCACCAGATGAACCCGTATATGCAGTCAAGCCATCAGCAGGCCTCGCACGATCCATGTGAAGAAAAGAAAACTCAACATGCAAAAACAAAATAAACTAATGCGTCGCAGCCGGTCAGTAAAATCGAGCGAACTCCGCGCTGCCGAAGTCGAACTGATTAACCGATTTTGGACGTCACGCCCGACGTGAAAATTTGGCCTGTATTTTAGGATAGCGATTTTGTTACCATCCAATCGTCGACGATTTTCTAACGCCCCTTGTGTTCAGTTTTATTTCCTGGAGACAATCAAAAAGTTTGAAAAGTTAGCAATTTTGGCACTACCGCAAACCGTCGGGACCCGTAAAGAGAATCCAACACAATGGAACGACGCCTGGAAAAGTGGGTCGAGGTGAAATTTTCGGGGAAATTTTTATTTGTCTCCTAGCTATTAATTACTCTGTTTACGTCTGGAAGTCAGACGTTCGCAGACGAAAACAACACTTAAAATCCTAAATCAATTAACGAAGTCATTGGCAAATCTATTATCCTCTTTATCAGAATATTAAGTTTAACTAAATATCAGTAAATAATCTAAAATATGTATATACGATATATCCACGCCAAAGATTGAACCCTGACCTACTTAAATTTACAGATGCCGTATGTAATCCACAGGTAAGCGTGCAAATCTTACACGTTTACCACTCTGTCTATCTGTATCTGCTTGTTGTAACATCTGCCGATTTACACTGCCAAATTCCAGGTATTTCCTATGTTTCCTACGTGCCGACTTGCAAACATTGCATGTTTACATATCGGTCTGGCGTTGTGAATCTTTTGTCGTATCTGCTGAGGTCGTGCTGCCAAATTGCAAACATCCCCTATATTTTTCATATAATCCCGTGCAGACATTACACGTGGTTATTTCGATCTGAGGACTTGTATTTATTGTCATTCGAGAATTCATATGACGAATGCCATGTTTCAGCTGCTGCCGGGGGGATGGACTATTGGACCGGACCCAGGACACGGCTGAGGAGGGATGCACCCCTTTGGGAAACGCCTGCCGGGAGGACACCCTCACCCGGGAACCTCTGGGATCACGACCGGGATCCAAACCTGCCCCTTAGACCGATGTGTACGCTGATATATACATATATATATGTCGACCTGTAATTTTATAAAACTACCAATATTAACGACCATTTGTTTTTATTATTCCTATGATTGTACGTATTGATCGTATTAGTATGTCGGTCTGATTAGGATATATATAATATATATATTTATATAAATCTACAGTTTAAAAATATTAACTAGTTTTACTAACGATAATTAAAATTTTTGTTTTAATAATGAAAGAGTGGCAGATACCGGAAAAAGAGGGAGACAAAAAGAAACAAGACCAAAAGATCACAGACAACGAAAGAAAAGAAGACAAAACAACGACCGAAAGGTCGTGAGAGAAAGGAGAAATATGATAAGACGAGCGAAACAGACAACGACCGAAAAGGACGGAAAGAGAGAGACGAACAGAGAGAGAAAAAAGAAAACAAAGAAAAGAAGGGACACGGAAAAGGCCTGGCGCCAAGCAGTTCCCGGGGTAGCTTGAAGAGCACGAGACTGATTTGGACACGCGGTTTTAAGGGGCACGAACGTAGCCAAACACAAGGGGGCTAGACGTAAAATTGGGGGTTGACCCGATCAGGTCAGTTCAGTGTGTTAGTGTACGGAGTTTTCTAATGGCCGGGCATAACGATGCCCCCATAGGATCGTTAGACTCGCCATAAACAGACGATAAACGGCTTGACGGCTAGGCGGATCAAGACCCGCTCGGGCTCGTTGGATCCCTTTATGGGTGGGCTACATAAAACTCCCGATTACCGAATGCAATGAGAAATAGGAAGGGTTCTACCGTCAGTGATCAGCCGATTGTAGATATCAGTGAAGTGAAAACGAAGATTTAGCTGCTGATTTAGCTGGACCAAAGAGCGGAGCAAGACCCGACGTTGTGGCGTACTCATCAATGTATGTAATGATTCGATGAAGTCAGCCAAAAACGTTGGTCGGGCATACTGCCTCCCGCTATTTCAGATACGTGTGGATAGTTGGGTTAGTGAGGATGCGTTCGGGAAAGCGAGAAAGGGGAAGACATACATTTTAAGGTTAAACATAAACATTATGCGTAATACTATATAAAATGGGTACATCCTAATCCACTACCAACAGCCAAACTTAGTGTAAGTGACGACTGTGTGTGTAATTTTAGCATGATTTCCGTTTAAATTCAGAGTTAAATTCCAATGAAGTCTCATATATTTTGATATTGTTGGAAAGGTCGTAAAATTTCGTATCGAAAAGTACTCGGGGCTATTGCTCGAAATATCAACGGTTAGGCGGTTACGGGCTGACCAATGAACCCAGCACCCTTTGCTTCCGAGTAGTCGGAAACTACCGTATTCGTAATTTTATTATTTCTCAGCCTATTGTTTACTGAAAGCACTCCTGGTGCATCCTCGAAATATTGACCGTTCAACAGCTACGGGCCGACAACAGATACCCGACAGTCCGAATACTCGGAAGCTATTGTTTTACAATTTTGTTGTTCTCTATTGTTTTCTCGTGACCACTGCGCCACATATTATTTCTTAACCATGGCGGGATATGTTGTGTCACTTGTTACGGACGCTGGTAGATCTAATATTTTAAATTTTATTCATACTCCACCGAACGTTTAGAGATTTGCCATTCACTTCTTTGTGAGCGGCCAATATTCTCGTATCCCCGGACACTCGTAAATTTGAACTTTTTAATTCCTACGACGCGGGGGCAATTGGTCGAGTCCCGACTAATCTCTGAAACTTTCAGAAAAGGTTGCTATCCTATTGATATCTCCATCATCCTTGTTTTGGTTTTCCCCAAACTATATTTCTACTAAACCAAAATCATGCAACTAACGGCACAAGATGGGTCATAACATGAGTATAATTAAGCAACAAAATTAATGGTACGCAAATTAATTATGAACAAAGAAAAACGTATGGTTAATAATGCGCAAATTAATCATAAACGAAGCAATATCACGTGTACGACCATGACACAATGCAACATGCTATTCCACTATGAATTAAATTTCCACCGGCCCGATTTGAATGCTGAATTATTATTATAAAAGTCTTACGATCGTTGTTCTGCTTAGGTTTTGGCCAAATTGGACGTTCGTGAGTAGTTGTATTTACAAAATCTCGTAGGAAAGCACGTAACAGACCGCAACGGTCCTGTTACACTTATACCATTGAAAAGTAAGATATAAAATTCGGTACTGTTTCTCCTTTGTATTTTGATATCTCCGAGCAGAGTTTATCTTATTTGATTGATCCTTGGACTGATTATCCTTTCGCTGTATCAGTCCAGCCTGTGCCGCTCCGTTTAGTCCACTCTAAGGAGTCTAGAGTCACTCGAGCATGGTCTGTCACCGCCACTCAATAATGTCCTAGGTTTGCGCCAAAAGTAATTCGAGCGATGACAGGTGGGAAGCTAGCAGCGAGAATGGGGTCAGGAAGGTAACGCCTAGTCTCCTGGAGAAGAAGGCGACGTTCCCTGCCTTCCTCGCAGTCTAATGTTAAAAGTGAGAATGCGACGAAGGTCCCTACCGTGAAACTCGGCCAGAGAGTCTCTGTCCGAAATCATTTTCAGTTAAATATTGGGTTGAGTGAACAGCGAGCCTGTTCCAAAACCGCGGACAAGCAATGTGTTATTTACCGAAGAACGACTCATGAGCTAGAGCACCGCGAAACGGGCGACCTACCTTAGTTTAAAACGGCTCCAGCTCCTGCAGACTCCACAGTTTGCTGGCGCTCGACCGCAGCGCGACTCCCTCCAGGTCTACAGTCATTTGTCTCACGTAATCATCATGCCCTTTGTTTCAAGCCCTTTGTTGTGGAAAGAAATCCGGTACCACGGACATTGAGCGCTTACGTCGCCTGGTGCAAACAACCATGTCTTGGCTTCACTCCTTAATCGGCCTAATATTTATTCCATTTGAACCGTAGATTTGTTCCTCGTCGGCCTAGGATTTTATTACTACTGGAGCCAGCCGCGCTTCACGGTCGCTTGGAAGAATCCCCGAGCCCCCATCGACTGGACCCATGTTGAAAATTTACGCACCCGTCCGATTAATTTATTGGGAGACCTTTGGTGATATGAAACCGCGACGGCGATTGCGACCGGCTCTCAGTTCGACCAAATTCTTATCTTACTGTCGTATCGTACTCCTCGCGCACGAGCGAGTCGTTTGCATCCTTTTGTCGTTCTAAAATTCGGTACACAATCATACACTTATACGAACAGATTTAACCTATCGGGCCCATGAGAAATGAAAACAAAACTGGCCCGATGAGCGGGGAACCAGTCGAGAACAAGGCGGGTCGGCTTTTGCGAGTAATTTTGCCAATTTTGAAATTTTGGCGCGGTACGACATTAACGGGCGCGCGGGGCATCCTACTGACGCACCAGCGCCCGCAAACGCGGCCTTTGCTTTTGAAATCTGGAATCTCGAAAAAGATTCCTGGAGAGACTCTTCACCGTTGCAGCACCGCAGGAAGCCTCCTGGGTAAGTCGAAACGAAAGCAAATAAAACTAAGAGCGAAAATTAAAAGACATAAGCAGACGTCCGGTGACAAACGCCGAAAGCTGCCAAAACTCGATGGCTCCGATGCAGCATCGTGCCATTTCCTTTTATACTTGCCCAGATACCCCCATCCAAATGTACCGTAGCTTGGCCCTACAGTGCGAGAATGGTAAAACTTGAAAACTGGTAGCTATTCGTGCTAACCAGCCCTGAGCAGCCCAGCACATTATGTATAATTCGGCCCAAGTAACCCTGAGGGGCTTCCCAAATTCCGGAAATTTCATAAAAGAAATATTCCCAAATTCAGGGAATTTATAAAAAAAACTAAATTCCAGAATTCCCAGATTCCGAAATTACAGTTATTTACGTTCCCATCGAGAGGCATCTACAATCATCTTACGACGCGGTGTAGAATAAACACGTATATGTATATCATTAGATCGCTGCACACACTCAAGTGTACAGTATGTCAAGAATTTCGCTGATATGTTTATCTGCAGACAAATACGGGTTGCGGCCAACATTTGCCTGCTAAATATAAACCTCACGCTGGTCACCGCGAGGCGCTGGAAAAGGAATTTTATCAAAGCGATTAGGGCGCTTGATCTGTAATAGAGATTTCCATATGCTTTTTATTATTTCTGGATAACGGAACGCAGTAGGCGACAGGGTCAGGCCCCGGCTGCTTGCCTACTTTGGTTATTTTGGTATATCTCTTCTGAGTGACCTGTTAGAGGCCGTTCTAGGTGTCGAAAGTAGTAAAATTTAGTATCCCAGGTGAGTTATGCGGATCCTAAGCGAACCCATAGGTTGGGCGGTTCCGGATTTTTGCAAGATAGGTAGTATAAGACCCAATGGAACTGCAGGGTTCTAATAATTAGGGTTTTGGTTGTTTTTGTGGTGATTTGAAGCTTTGAAGGTTGGGTGTTTAAACGCCTAGTTGAAGGTTCCTAAGTACTTACGGGTGCAGGATAGGTTGGCCCGAACGTGTGATTTTAGGGCCTTAGTGGGCCCTGATGATAGTTCTGTCAATCTGAATGGCATTAGCTATGGAATTACCTGAAATTTTGTTGATTTTGTATCGCCCTAGTAAAACAGCCCGCCCAGTGAATTTTATCGATTTTCCTTGAGCCTCGGTTCCTTAAGATACTCATGCGTGCCAGAGCAAGTCTTTTCGAGAGTTAAATCGTTGCAAACGTCTATCTTATTAGGATTCTACACCATGATCCGACCCGTCCTGACACGCACTACACTACACACTAAATTACATAACATAAAAACTTTATACGGTTGCCGAGGATGCGCATCGGGATCGGCCGGAGGGCACCGAAGCTGTAAATTCGAGCGAAGTACCGTGAAGATTCTAGCCTTTTTTCCCTGGCCTCTCCGAGTGCGCACAAACACTTTATTACAAACACAATGTCAATTCCATGACTTCACCCTTGCTGGATAGACCGGGTATCTACCAATTGGGTTCCAAAAAGTTCCGTTGTGGTGCGAGAATCACCCGTGCACCTCGGCGGGGGGGTTGAACACGACTGTCCTGATACTTTCCGATATTGATACACAATTTATTCGATACATACTACGAACAAAAATCCTTACCCGAGCCACGCGCCACCAGTATCCGGCCGTCCAGTGGTATCGATTAGATGGGGATAGATTCGCCCTGCTTATTATACCTTTGTTGCATTGACTCGAAGTTCCTATAAAAAACTTGGGCTGTTAGATATAATGTATAATGCGTATTGTATATACTCTGTTTTGCAACCATTTGAATTTCTCACTAGTTTGGCGGTTATATATGAGCAGTACGACAAAATGTCCATATTTAGCGACGCAAACGTGACCTTTTTATTTCTGTTTGTAGGCATCGCGTTATACAATGCACGTTCCCGTTTATTAATCCGTAGCAGTCCATTCCAAGGGGAATGGAATACTGCAGCACAAATGAGAAATTTGCTAATATTCTGTCTCTGAAATGACAATCGTCCTACAGTTTGAAATAAATATTTTTTAAGGTGTAGAGAAATTATTTCGCTTGTCATAAATAATTAAATTGATTTATAATTCTTGTTAATCCTTTCATCCCGGAATTAATTTACGTATCGTGCAATGTTTGACAAAGTCAAGCCATCGAACTCGGAACGTACGAGTGAAACTTGCGTACGCATACCATCATTAGCTATTTGGGAGCTGTTGCTCGGTTCCTTAAGGAACTTCACAATGTGAACGAATAACAATGCAACTTCAAACGTACGACATACCACAAACTCAGAAAATATATCGACTCGCAATGTGCGTTAGGACCATTTGGATCTAAACCGCAGCAAAGGATTAAACTTGATATACAAACCGTGCATTGAATGAACTTTCGTGAAAGCGACTGTTTGACATTTGGTAAATATACGTTATTGAACATTATACAAAAGAAACGGTGGTGATGATATGGACCATATTAATGATTATCTTTACTGCCTCGCTTATGAAAGTAGACTCCTAAATATTTCATCCATAGCCTGTACAGTGTTATTTACAGACTGCCAATAAGCAGGTTTTCATAAAAACTGTTAGGATATACCAAACGTAACAGTAGGAACACTCATGAAGACTGATGATGCTATACTGAGAAAATCTGATACAATCAAAATAGAAATGACGAAACAGAAACTCAGCGTGAGTTGTTCCTTCATAGTTTTCGGATGCAACATTGTTGTTTATAAACAGTGGGTATTCAGTGTTTTGGTGTATTTGGTTCTAGTGTGTTTTGCTTCAATAAAGTTTTAGTGCATTTTGTTAGACTTTTACTGCATTCTGAATTGGTTCCTTTATACGGAAACGTAACAACTGGCGATCAGGATGAGAATTTCGACTCAGCGAAATAATTCCTATTGTCAACTCGGCAAGTTCACTGTTTCTTTTGTTCGCTGATTAGGTTTAGTTTCGACATTGCTCTGATTTTTTTCTCGTTTGATATGCCACGAAAGTTTTGTATGAGATATCCGAAACTGCCCAGCTGATCAAAGTGCTTCAACAATAACATGAGGCACATATGGCAATATTGCGAGAACAAAACCAAGCCCTACTGTCCGCACTCTTAAGGTCAGAGTCCGAGAATTTCAGAGCGATCGTACCGCCATTCAATGGGTTCGATCCGGCAGCAGAGCCCTGCCACGACTACTGTGGCGTTTCGTCACGTTTGGCGGGGCTCATTCGGTACCCAAAACGAGACGGATTCAAATTTTCTTTATCTACCCGACATGCACCCCTTGAAGACCGAAGACCGACCTCCCACCCTCGTTGTAAGCCTACAGTCTTCTACGACATCGGACCTTGATTATATATGATTAATACAATTTCGTAACAATCTCGCATTGTTGTTATAAAGTTGTGAGTAACAAGCTCATAACAACATCCGAAAGTAATAACATTATAAATGTTACAATCAAGCGCTTCTGCGTACAGCGCACCAAAGTTGTTACACAGAACCCACTTTCCGTAACCACTCACGAAGGTTGTTACATAATTTCTAATGTAATGTATCCATACATACGTGTATATGCTGACGATGTCGAGTAAGCGCACACATTTCTCTGTGGACAAGGCATAAACTGAAGGTATAAAAGATGGTAGTCCGATGCGGCATCAGGACCAGTCCGCCGAAATGGTCAAAAAGAGCGGCTGTTGCCCTGTTATGCGTTCTTCGCTTCCATATTCTCATTTTTTACGCTTTCAGTTATGCTTCTAGCTTTTTTTCGTCGATTTTTAGTTGGTTGATGTAACTTCCCTTTCCATACGTAACAAGACCATTCAGGTCTGTAACGTGCGCTGCAACTGATTTCGGAGTCAAAACATCCAGCAGAAACATAACCAGGACCAGAATTTGGCAACAATAGGGGCCGCAACACTATGAAGTAGACACTTTGCTGTGCTTTGGATGAGATTTGTTTAGGAAACTAGGGAATAGCATGCTGCATGGTGCCACGGTTGCGGTCGCGATGTGGTTTTGTCCATAAGTTATTATTATTGCCTTCCTATGCTTATGTTGTGGTTTATTTTATGCTGTGTGTGTTCTTGCATGTTTTGTTTTTACCTTATGCCTATCCGATGGATTAGTTCATGCGGATGTGTGCAGAATCATTCGTACTCGATTTAGCAGAAACAGCTAGAGGAGAGCCAGAACAACCCTACCACAGACATGAATAGGGTATTAGGGCTTTTGAGGTCGTTGTAGGCTGAATTCATACGGATCTCAACCACCCCCAGGCAGTCGAAAACTCAAAGCTACTACCGTCCGGGAATGGGAGGCCATTGACCTCTTACCAGGAAGTGAACGGCGAATGTTTAAATTCTGAGTGGGTAGTAAGCAAAATTAAAAGTATCAACTTCACCCATGCTGATTGTAAGCTGCTCCACCGTATCGTAATGGCTAAGCAGAACTCACACACAAAGTGTTGGCCCGCGAGAGAAACAGACAGCAACAAGCTGAAAATAACAGCGTCATGAAAACAGAAGTTTGCGACTGTTAGGAAGCGATGGGTGTCGGGTTCGTTCGTCAGTCCGTAACAGTCTAACGGTTTATGTTTCGGGGAAATACCTTGAGTACTTCCTTTCTCACTCTCACAAATGAATCTTCCACTGCCCCCATCTCTCTGTAAAAACCTATAATACCAGGAATTATTATGCTTCATCAGTGGTTTTGACCAACTTTGTTGAACAATTACTTTTGTGATTTTTTATTTTCACGAACAAGGCGTCCCCATGGGAACTGGATATTTTGTTAGATAAGCCTTACCATTGGACAACTAAAGTACACCATTGGGTTTCGTCGCACTCTTTGGCCCACCGAATAACAGCAGCAAAATTCTCGTTTTCACTTCATTGATATCTAAAATCGCTTGTCCACCGACATTACAATCCCTCGTTCTTTTCACTGCAATATAATAAGGAGAAATTTCGTGCGTTGTGTGGTAGTCCATTTATCACAGAATCTAGCGAGCCCAAGCGTGTCTCGATCGGCCTAGTCGTTAATGCTGCGTTTACGTTATAATTTGCCCGCCATGTGGAAGTTTTGTCCACGTACAGTCTGTGTAACACCGTTAACGATATTGTGTACAGATCACCAACACTGTATTCTAAGCAGTTTTATATGATGTTTGGGACACCATCTGCATTTATGTATTATGTCATGAACACCGTAAGCTTCTGGGTACCGGTGATGAAAGTTCTTTGGCAAGATGTTTTGTCATTGTTTCCGTTGTAGGGAGTTTATACAATGCAAATTTTGTTCATGCGCTTCCTACGCAAAGCTTTAATAGACATGGTTTATGGGATACAATGAATTAGCGTAAATATTTCCAAATTTAATTTTCCCTCATTTTTTAAACTATGGTTCAATTATAGGGTATCGACAACACCATAGTGTATCAATGTACACGGTGTCCGCGACACCATTACTTGTGCTGAACAGTATAGCCTTCCAACTACCATGAACTATGGTATGGTCGTGATCACACACTGACAAATCTTCCACGTGGAGGGCGTTTTATGACGTAAGTCGCCTCTCCAGTATGCGTATGCAATATCCAATATACGTATGCGACCCCTTATCCAACGCGCCTGGTCTTGACCAACACCATTGTTGGCCCGATATAGCCCGTTAAAATGCTCTCGTTCCGTTATGACCGATAGTGTTCATAAAAGCCTCGAAATCTTATTTGTAGCTCTAAAGTGAGCAAATCACTCCTCGTTGTATTCAACTGGTCGTGACGTCCACAAATATATCCGCATGTCTCTGTCCGACCGCCCGTTAACGCAGGACAATCGCTAAATGCGCCCCACCCTTACTAGAACTCTCTTTGTCTGCGCCATGATAGCACTGTTATGGCTTTTGCCCACGGGACAGGGATATCACCCCTTGTCCAAATCGTGCTCTGACGGCGAGGCCAACAAGTCTATTGCGGCATCGCTCCGACAACCTATATACTCTATACTCTCTCTGTACTTATATATGTAAGTTGGCACCGGTGGATCAACTCCCATTTTTGTGTCTACACCACTTGTCTTTAGTATCGTTCGGACCCGTTCTTTGTCCTGGGCCCGTATCTGACCCCGGCCCACAGAACTTCCTTCGGGAACCCTTTGTTATCAGTCCCGTTCCGTGCCCTTCTTGTTTTTTCTTTTTGTCTTTTTGTCTCTTTAACCCGAACATTTCGGTTGTCGTCTGTGGTTGTCTATTCTTTCTTTTATCTTTGGTTGCATTCTGTTCCCGACCTTTTGTCCGTTTTTCCGCTCTCTCCTTTCCCTGCGCTCGTCTCTCTATCTCTGTCTGTGACCCTTCGTCTTTTTCTTGTCTCCTTGTTCGCTCTTTCTCTTGTTCGAAAATCTGCCTCTTTCGTAATTAAAACCAAATAATTATTAATATTATTACACAGCATTTATATATGTATATAATGTCTATATAAGAACAGACCTGACGGATATATAAACGCAAACAATATATAGGTATATACCCATAATAAAAACAATCATTAGCCAAACTTCATGAGTTTTACAAATTTTCAAATGTATATGGTTATATATGTACATAGGTGTAAAAGGGGACAGGTTTGGAGCACTGTCGTAGGGCTGGTGGGTCCGGGGCGGTTGGGGATCCTCTCGGCGGGTGGGCTCCAAGGGGGTGACCCGGCCCCGACTCCTCGTTGGGTCCAATCCTGTAGTCTGTTCCTCCCTGGGGCATCCTATAGGTATATATAGGATGCCCTATATACCTATAGGATGTATATAGGTATATATAGGATGCCCTATATATACCTATAGGATGCTATAGATATATGCTATATATGCCTATAGCATCCTATTGCCTTGGATCCATAAAGAGTTAGAAGAGAAAATATAAATATCGACCGACAGCAACAACAACGTGCAATGTTTGCACGGTAGCGCATAAAAATCATTTTCAAAAAATCAAGGATTTTACATGACTAGTATGCCACAGCTACTATTTATAGTTACGCAGTTACGCTTGTCCTTATGCTTTGCCAGCGCTGTTGAAGTATCAAGTTTACCGGTGTCACAAACGGCTAATCTTTTTTTCTTTATTTTCTAAAAATATTTACATTACAAAATATAAATGCAAATTACATACGGTTTCTAAGCTCATACTTTCTCTTTCGCGCATAAACAGCATGTGCATATACAAAAGCTGTTATGATAATATTACCTTCCGTAATGACACAAAGTATATTAGCTGGTTTATTGTCCCAACCCCTGTAACCAATAACTTTATCGAACATTTTAAAGTACTTCGTCCGGTTGTCACCCCTTATGAAACGGTCATCACTGTTTCTTATAGCTTGATATATGTGTTTTTTTATAGTCATCGATAAGAACAGAGTTTCCTACGATGCAATTTCCAACGTGATTTTCTATTAAATGATGACTTAACATGAGCCCTGACATTTCTAATTTCTATGAACGTTCAAAACAAGAATGAAGACTGACCAACAACAGGTTTTTTTAAATGCCTATCTCATGAGAGCACTCCTGACCTACACTGATTTAAATAACTTTACAAGTACTTTACAATGTGTTGTGTACAACAGAGGATATTTACACGATAATTTATACATAGATTCCTCAAAAGTTTTTCCCCTTTTCCGTTCCCTAGCGATAAATTTAACTGCTGTTAACAACGTTTGCCGTAGTTGTAGTACGTGAAATAATTCATCTTCACATTGAGAGCGCCCGTCAATAAATTCACCAGTCGATTGACACTTCTTTTGAAATTCAATAACCTTTGATTGCCAACAAGCAATCTCCTCTTGAAAGTATTCATTATGCACATAATCGACAATGTTATAGTGAGTCTTTGCTTGTCTGTTATCCATGACACGACTGTTCTGTGGGAAATCGAAATCAACTACTGAAACGCTTCGAGAATTTTGACGTTTATATATCTTTCTTGAAGGACTCGCGCAAAGTCAAACTGTGCTAATTTTGCCATGAACTGAGATGCAATGTTACACTTATAGAAGGTAAAACCTCGATATATTCCTGCTGCACGAATAAATATGGTGCCATGTTTGTAGTTGATTGGTAATTTGAAAAATACGTATTCAAAAACGTCATACAAATAAATAACTTGTTTTCCCCACGTCACATTTGCTGGTGGTTGCAAACGGACATTGAAATGTAGGTCTGATGACGTTTTATTGATCCATTGAATGTCGTACACGCTTATTGCATTAAACTTTACTTGTGAAGCATTCGACCAATTTTCAAAACACGAAAATTTTTGGTCCGTAATACCAGTGATTAATAATATAACACCTTCAACAACAACTAATGCAGCCAACAGTACAAGACAAAGTATGGTTCGGTTAAATTTCTATGTAGTCACCAGTTTATTGGTCATGTTTGCTCTATGAATCGACACCTTTTTAAGCATGTTTAATGAAAAAGCATTTAAACCATTTAAGCATATTTGTTCCAAGCCACATCGTGATTAGAGTTAATTTGAAGTTCAGCAGGAAATTCACCCATTGCGAAAATAACTATTGCCTTACTGAGTTCGCTCGAGAAGTCTATACATAATCGGAGTTGTCCATTCTCTGGATTACTCAGATAGTTACAATCACTGCTATGGTCTCGACTCAAATCAATGCAAAATATTTTATATCCAGCACCTGGTTTAAATGCTGTTGGGTTTAAACCCAAGTTATCATTTTTATAATCCAATGCCTGCAATGTAAAATAATACCACCGTAATGCACTAGAGCTTTAACAAGGTACAGTGATGTTACACGGATAGCGATCGTCGTTCATAAATACTGTGAAATGATCCATATCCGGAAGGGAAAAGTCAAACAAATTTTTCTTTGCGGAACCTCCATAAGCTTCCTGTAGAATGGACCATATGTATATCCTACGAGGTAGATTTACTTCAAAAATTGTCCGGTCTACGTTTTGTAACCCTTTGTTTACAGATAGGGTATGTATTTTATACCTGATTCCGAAATAATTTGCTCCCGTGGTACTTAAGAGTCTAGATTGGTGTTCTAGTGCCTGTTTTGTTAACTTTACTTTAGAAACGTAAAGTTTGAACTCATTTATTCGAATTTGATATTCCGAACTACCGTCGTGTAAAAGCACTAAATTTGTTGGACTCCTAACAAATTCTAATTCCATACGGGTTTTCGGTGGTAAATACTTTGGGTTTATGTGTGAATCTGTTACAACTGGGAAGTATAGTTCACACTTCTGAGACATCATAATGTTGTGTTCCTTCGTACACCTGGAGAATTATCAGCTGTTATTTCGTTAAACATGTAAGGTGCTTCGTCATCATATATTGCACCGTGAGATACTGTTTTCGAAAATCAGCGCTGATGTGCAGGTGATAAAGTACGTATGTCATCCACGGGTAATGTTTTTGATTGAATGTTATAGGTTCACCACTAAGCTTCATTTCGATAGCAGAAAATAATGAATACCCGAACAGATTGCAAGGTATTATTAATTTGTCAGCAGGTACATTTTTCCCGTCTGATTGTAGTACTTGTATCTCAAGGTAAACATAAATTTGAGATAAATCTATTAAATCATAAACACTTTCACTAATTTTGAATCTCAGTATATCATCAACGTCACAACTAGGTAATGTGGTTTCACACGCTACTTCAATAAGTTGATTTGAAACAACAGAGTCCTGTGTAGGATAGACGCCTTTTTCCCAGTTTAATTTTTCAAGCCCATACGTTTGCGCCATTTTTTCTGTTGTTTGACAAGTTTTCGTCTCCTTTTAAGAGTTTTGGGTTTTCTGGAAGTTATTTTGCGTTTTCGAACAATTGGTTGATTTTTCGTCTGATAACTTGAACACGTCTTGAAACTGTCACGTTCTGCAGTTTTGGTGAATTGAAACAAAGTGGAGTAGACATTTTATAAAAGTGTAAGATTAACAGCAATGCAAGTCTTTTTAAGCATTCATGTGAACCACAACCGCAATAATAGTTGTGATTGTTTAAAGAATCTAACAGGTTTGAAATCTGCATCTACCACTTGGAACTCGAACGTTTTCTGCAGGGTGTTGTTTAGTTGTAGATATACAGTATTATTGCAATTTTCTGAAATGACATGTAGTATAGGTTTATATTTTCCATTAAAAAGTCTCTCTTTTACAAATGAACATAAGATAAAGAGAGGTTTATTATGAGACAAATCTAAGGGTTTTGCACCAATGTGTCTTCCATTTTTAAATGTGAGACTTGGAAGCCAAACAGAGCTTTGAGTTCTTCTGATAACTTTATTTCTGCATCGTCCAAACAATAAATATTTATTTTGTCACATGTAGGGTTTACAATAAACGTAATTTTTGAAGAAAATCTGTTTAAAAATTCAAGCAGCGTCTCAATGTCATAATAACCATCTTCCAACGTAAAAGTTTTCCATGATTTTGCCTCTATGTATTCCACGGTGTTTTTGTTCAAATTTATATACTTTTTTGGTATTTTTGCTTCCAACACGCGAACATTAGTAGCGCAACACTGTGTCGGAAATTCAACTGTTGCATTTCCCAAACTACAAATTATCACAACCTCCATGTTTATTATTAGATCACACATGGTTATAAAAGCTTTTAAGCATACTATGTACAATAGACACATAAATATAATAGCTTTCAATACTACCACAACCAGTAATCACTACTTTTCCTGTTCTAAATATCAGTGTAGCACATTTATCAAGTTTTAGGATAACCGCGTTATGTAATTCAGGTTCGTACATAACTCGGAAAGTACGTTTCAATTCATTATACAGATTGCCTAAATTTAGTTTCTGTCCAGTGTGTAAAAGTCCAACTACATTTTTAACAGTAAAGCTAAACAGTGCTAAACAGTTATAATTTAATTTGAAAAGATTTTCCCGAACCTGATTCAATATTTGCAAAAGCTTCATTTTCTGACCGGACCCCAACCAAAACAATTTTTCCGTTAGAAAATAACAAAACAGTACCTCGTGGTTTGAATTTCCAGATTCCCCCGCTAAATGTTTTTGCGTTATAATTAAAATTATCAATGTTATATGATAAATACAGCAAGTCTATAGTACAACCTGTATTAGATAATATTGTCATATTCGTTATAAGCACTTGGGTTCGTCCCGGAGTTCCATCCACAGTTGCCCCAACACATTTTACCCTGTCCATTGCCTAATGTCACGACTCGTTGCATCATATATACTCTCGCCTATGCCCCAATAGTTATCCCACTCTGATGCTTCTGCTATTAAAGCTTTTTCAGTCCCAATAAGAGCTGCTCTTACGTGTGGAAGTTGTTGGAATTTTGCTTGTAGACCAACCTTCATGATGGATATAGCATTACCGTGTTGTATCCACTCATTTTCATCAAAGTTTATAATATATCGACCAATTTTCTTCTGTTGTGACGGTTTATAAGTATTCATGATAGCGTTGTAAGAAGCTCCATCATTGAAATAGCGAGCTTTCTCGCTCTGATACCACTGTTCTACGCAGTTGTAGTTGACTCCATTTACAAAAATTTTACCGTTAAACTTGCTGAATACACTCCACCCTGAACGAAAAAGTACGAGTGGTGTATTGTCAACAGAGGTGCAGTATTTTGTATGCTCCATTGCATCAAAACATTAAAATGAATTTGGGTTCTAGCGGCGAGACTTTATATAGTTTTTCACAAAGCACGATGATTGGTTAGTTAGCTAGTATATACTTTCCCATGATGACGTCATTTTGTCTTTTCTCCCCCGCCCAAATGCCGACCTTGGTACACCTGAGAGCAGTGTCTCAAACTTTTCAGAATCTAAAGGTCGTGGAGGTGAAAAGTTGATATCAGATACAAAGTATCTAATAAGATCAAAAATATTTCATCCAATAGTTTTATCCGGATAGGTAATTTCATTATTTTCATTGAGGTTTAAATTTTTTAACACTATTAAGCATTAACTTCGCTTTATTTCGCAAATTTTTGGGAAACATTAAAGATAGGTCATTTTTGTGCTCATGTTGGTCGTACACAGAAACTTCATTTCTTATTGGTGTATGGGTTTTCTCTCGTAGCTTACCATTTCGCATTACATCAAGCCAACTTACAGGAACTACAGCCATTTTACGCGCCATAATATTTGATGAAATAGCTGGTTAAATATTTCACAAGTTTCGGTTTCAATATTTTTCTTTTCTCAAAAGCTCTTGTTTTCTTATTTGCGAGCTTTTTAAAAAATTTTCTACGCGCCTTAGCCCTCGCTAGCGCGTTGTGTGCAATTTCAGAAAACGCTCGTACAAGTGAATCTGGAGCAACCTTTATAACCGCTGTCACAATTCTTGAGGATGCTTCGTTCAAAAACTTTAAAGAAATTTTATGTTTTTTCATATGTTCCGACATGTTGTTCCTACATCTATCAAAATCTTTTTAAGCATATACATACATCTGATCATCATCGAGAAATACATTTTGTGGAACCCTTAGAATATTTTCTGTGTTTGCCTTCAAATCTAGGAAAAGATAT
>JASANE010005128.1:0-10753 GCA_030248225.1 Trileptium ribeirensis | reverse complement strand
TGACTCAAACTTTACTTTTAGTAGGAATGAATTGTAAATTATTCATATTACAAATTTTTGTCTTTTAAATTCGTCCATTGGTACATTAGTGACAGTGCACTTACTTTATGTTTATTGTACTTGGTGCGTGATTTTTTGAGTATCATTCAAACTTTACATCTCAGGACTGGCCTTTCCGAATCGGGATATGTGGGGCGCTGGCATTTTTCGGTTCCTTTGGGTCCAAAACCGGTGCCCCCAGTTCGTGCCCCCTGGCAAAATTTTGGGTCCCCCAGTTCGTTGCGCTAGGATCCGTTCTGTTTCCAATGGTTTCAGTATGTAAAATTTGTACGCAAATTGCGTTATGAAAGCAAAAAGTTTTGTTAAAATTTGCTTCAAACTTACTTTCTTGCATCAAAGCGTTGTTCGCACCTTTTCTGACACGATTTTTAGCCGTTTTTTTCTCTGGAAAGGTTCTGGCAAAATCCGGGCGCCCCCCCCCGGTTCGGAACCAGGAGGTATCCTGGTTCACGCCCCCTGCAAAATTTTCAGTGAATGGAGAGCCCAGCAGGATTATAAGGTTTAATCTTGAAGTTGCTGGTTGTAGTACAATCTCCCAAACAATCCTTGGTAGTGGAACCTACAATTCTTAAGAGTACGTTGACACAATTATTGAAAATCACGACCAGGTTAACAAATATGAAGTTAACGCCATTCAATTCGCTCTTTGAATGAATTTAAAGCCAAAATATGTGTATTATGCTGGGTCTCCATTCACTGAAAATTTTGCCAGGGGGCATGAACCAGGGGGCCTTGTTCCGAACCGGGGGCGCCCAGCATTTTGTCACAGGGACATTTTGCCAAGAGAAAAACGGTAAAAATCGTGTCAGAAACACTACCAAAACGCTTTTGATGAAAGAAAAAAGGTTTTGAAGCAAATTTTGACAAATTTGCGAAATTTTTGGCTTCAGAACGGAATTTTAGTACAAATTTTGGTCAAATTTTTTTTGTACTTTAGACCGATTGGAAACTAAAAAATTTTCCCAGAGGTGGTGACCGGGGAAATCCCAAAATTATGCCAGGGAGCATGAACCGGGGACACCTGTTTTGAACCAGGGGGAACCGAAAAATGCCACCACCCCAATTGGAGAGCCCAGTTCACCATTAATGCTACCTCGAAAGAAACTTACTGTGGCGGATTGACCTCAGGTCTGGAACTCCAGTCCCATATCCAATCCGAACTTCTTCCAGGCGGTAATAAATCCTATGACACAATGTCAAATACATTATATGTATAACTTGAATTATAAAATTACGCATTTATCGAGAAAATACTGGGTACCAAGAGGGGCCATAGGGAACACAAAAAATGGGAAAAAATTCCCTAAAATAAAATTGGCAGAAATAGACGTCGAGCTGATTCGAACAGTCTTAAAATTATCGCTATAACTGACCAATTTCGGCCGGGTAGGCTAAAGGAAAAGATGTAGAACCATAGCCAAAGCTGCCCCACATAAAAGTGACGATCTGGTACATTGCGGTACACGAATCTTGTAAAATAACGCCCGGTAGAAAAAAGCAAACGTTTCTTAAAACAAGACTTAAAAATTAATAATATTACAATAACGTCCCGCCCAAAACTTCGTACATAAACTGGTCCGTAACGGTGTTAAAATATTTTTTCTATTTTGGTCAAATTTCTCGCTTGATATAATTGTGACATGTACTGACCGACATTGTTGTAGAAATGAACATGGCAAAGACGCACACAAAATACACATCAAAAATTATTAAATGTCCAAAACTATTTTTAACCTAATAGCTCCTACAAACAACGGAGTGATCCAAAAATACTAATTATTGACAGACTAAATGCACAGCAGGGAATAACCGGAACCGAAATTTACGGGAACCGGAACCAGCAACCGGAACCGTCCATTTAAACCGGATCCGGAACCTGGTCTTCGCAATTTATATATAGTAAAACAGATGATGGAAGAAATGAAAGTATAGCGGATTTAAAATGCATTAAAAATAACTTTTACATTAATGTTAATCAGGGAGTAACCAGAATTCCGGTTCCGGTTCCGGCGAAAATCGTGTTCCGGTTCCGGTTCCGGCAAAAGGCAAAAACCATACCGGAACCGGAATTCCGGATTAAAAATTTTGTTTGAAATTTTCCACGTTTTTTCTTTATCCTGTAATCCAAACATATGTAATATATATTATACAATGATCAAGCTCCAATACAACCAAGCAAAAGAAAAGATTAACTAAACAATTTGCCGTGTAAAACGTAAGTAGGGCACATAATTTGAGCAGGAATTTTTCATAATAACCTGCAGGAGTTTGTTAAATCAAAGCCAGGTTGATGCTTGTAGCAGCTATTTTACGCATCCAGAAGTCTGTGGGATACGTTTGAATTAAACCGGTCCAACTCGGTAACAGAGTATGGCTTACGCAGAAGTACTTAGGGTATGCTTGGCTAACAAATTGCGTCAAGCACCCGCCAGCGCGCTTGTAAACTTGGTAACTCAGTCTAAACTAAAGTAAACTAGCGTTATCTGCAACGCAGCTAGAAACTGCTTTCCTGGTAATGAACTGTATGCATTGAAATTGTGCGAGCAGCATCATAGTTATCATCATTATCATGTAACTGACGGGCACTGTTTGTCCAACGCTAGCCTAAACAGTGTCTCTGACCACTGATCAGAAAATTACCTTCTATCTATTATTTTCTCTTAGAATCATATAAACCAATAATTTTAAGTTTCCTACATAAGAACATACAACAAACGTATGTGTAGTAAAGGGAGGCGACTGGAGACAGAGCGAAAGTGTATATTCTACGCTCCGAGCTTTGTAAGCATATTAGATTTGACGCAGTATTTGCAACGGTGTATAGTGGAAGGCATTTTTGCTCTGGGTGTCCAAAAATCGACATATTTGATCGATAAATAAACATTATTAGCTTCATCAGTCTCTTTAAAGTTTCAGAAAGGCAATAATACCATCGCAAAACCTTAAGTTTAATGTAAAAGTTATTTTTAATGCATTTTAAATCCACTATACCTTCATTTCATCTATCATCTGTTTTAGTATATATAAATTTCGAAGACCAGGTTCCGGTTCCGGATCCGGTTTAAATGGACGGTTCCGGTTGCTGGTTCCGGTTCCGGTAAATTTTGGTTCCGGTTATTCCCTGATGTTAATGTATTGCGATGGCATTATTGCCTTTCTGAAACTTTGGACTGAGGAAGCTAATAATGTTTATTTATCGATCAAATATGTCGGTTTTTGAACATTCAGAGCAAAAAATGTCTTCCACTATACACCATTGCGTATACTGCGTCAAATCGAATGTGCTTACAAAGCTTGGAGCGTAGAATACACACTTTCGCTCTGTCTCCAGTCGCCTCCCGTTACTACACATACGTTTGTTGCATGTTCTTCTGTAGGAAATTAAAAATTATTGGTTTATATGATTCTAAGAGAAAATAATAGATAGAAGGTAATTTTCTGATCAGTGGTCAGAGACACTGTTTAGGCTATCGTTGGACAAACAGTGCCCGTCAGTTAGACCATAATGATGATAACTTTATAATCAGAATGCTATAAATGAGACACACTGTGATGCTGCTCGCACAGTTTCAATAAATACAGTTCATTGCCAAGAAAGCAGTTTCTAGCTGCGTTGCAGATAACGTTAGTTTACTTCAACTTAGAATGATTTACCAAGTTTACAAGCGCATTGGCGGGTTCTTGAAGCAATTTATGTTAGCCAAGCATACCCTAAGTACTTCTGCGTTACCCATACTCTGTTACCGAATTGGACCGGTTTAATTCAAACGTATCCCACAGACTTCTGGTTGTGTAAAATAGCTGCTACAAGCATCGACCTGGCTTTGATTTAACAAACTCCTGCAGGTTATTATAAAAAATTCCTGCTCAAATTATGTGCCCTACTTACGTTTCACACGACAAATTGGTTAGCTAATCTTTTCTTTTGCTTGGTTGTATTGAAGTTTGATGATTCTATATGATCATCAATATATATTACATATGTTTGGATTACAGGATGAAGCAAAAAAAGTGGAAAGTTTCAAACAAATTTTTTAAACAGGAAGTCCGGTTCCAGTATGGTTTTTGCCCTTTGCCGGAACCTCAACCGGAACACGATTTTCGTCGGAACCGGAATTCCGGTTACTCCCTGATACACAGTTAGAAACGCATAGCAAAACAAAAAATTCAATTCATCCAGTGATCAATCAGGTCAAAATTTCCTTAGGAACGGTATTCTGATTGGCCGGATTCGGGAAAGTCAGTCAAATTGCTTAGCAGAATTAGCCATGTACATAGCTAATGAAGTTGAATAAAACATGTAAAATCAGTTGCCTTTAATTGCAATTGGACGTTTAACTTTCGCAGGGGCAGGTGTACAAAACATTTACTGTACCTACTTGATCAACATCAATCATAGTGTGCACCAATGGTGCTTCAATACCTCAACAAGAACATGAAAATAACTTTAGTTATGATTAAACGGCAACGCATGCTTTACCATTGGTGTTACAATGCACAATTGAAGGCAGCTGTTCGTCGTGATCTTTCTGTGCCATGAAAAAGAACATGCAAGTAATGGTTTACATCTTCCAGCTAAATTCACGGCGGGTGCGTATGGACCTGCGGACTGGTACATCCCACATTAAGGCGTAAGGACCAATCAGTTACATTAGTTCTTTACGGCATTAACGTCAGGAACAAGACTTGGATCAAAACGGTGTGATTCCGTGATATTGTTATCCACAATCCGTACGATCCACTGTACTGTCTTGATGCTCCATTTCGTTCAAATACATTCTTACTTGATATTTATGGTTCAGCAATAATTAACTTTTTCTCGAGAATCGGATTTCATAATGGAAATGAAGATGACACTTCCCGTCTCACTAGTTTAGAGCCCATGCTAAATCATGTCCAGGCCATTCTGGGAATACAGTTCTGGTTAGGTATGAACATCGTATTCCAAAGCTTTGGAGCGCAGCATCGTATGTATTGTATTTTCAAAAATCATATCAAATCTATAAATGAATCATTACATAAGGCAGTATTCTGCTAACCCAGTACAAAGCATAAAGTAAAAACATATCAGTACCTATACTATATCCAGCACGTAAACATAAACAAAAATTATATATATAAGCTACATTGAATGACTTAGATTTTGAAACTTATATATATTGTAAAACCGGCAAATAAATTATTAAAAATAAGGATCGAAATTAAAGTGTTCAAACAAAACTTACCGCTCTTAATCGCTTTCTCACAGCTTCCAAATCGCCCCCTGGGCTTTGTGCTCGTTTTGGGCTAATAAAAATATATTTAAAATTATACAAAATTAGAAATTCGCGATATATTCAAAGACATAATGAGCTGATAAACAATTCACCGAGATATTGCAACAATAACGTTGAAATCTACCCGCACAAAGTAAACGAAATACTCTGGATGTTTACGTCAGAATTTACAATAGTAAATATTTTGGATATTCGGTCACAGATTCCGAATGAATGTCTGGTCGTTTTTTTCCATAACAATGGCGATTATGGTCCAACAGTGCATAAAGGTACTAAGAAAGCCTGAAATCGTTGCGCTAGGGGTAAGTTCATGTCGATCGTTAATAATGTCCTGTGTAGTAGTAGTGTGTAGTGTAGTTGCATTTACGCATAAAATTTATGCCTATATGATGCTCATCACCCCACAAATTATTTCACACAACATAGTAACTAAACGTAATAAATTACAAAAAGTGAGTAGAGCAATAGGTAAAGTGTTTTATATCATATTTATGTATACATGTATTTCACCTTAATATAATAAATATCACGTTTTAGACAATTGATGTCAAATCTACCATACAAGAAGCATACATGATAAAGCACCGCATCTAATTAGCATACATGATAAAGCGTTTCAGCATTAAAAGTGATATATCCATGATCAGCGATATCAAAAAAACCCGAGCACAAAAAAATCAGCAATTTTGGGGCGATTATAAAATTTACATAAAGCTAAATAATTAGCTAATTAATTAATTTACTAATTAGCATATACGGCCAAGTTATAGAGCTTCAGAAATGTCATATTCGTGATCAGGGAGATCGAGAAGTCTCATGTGCAATTTTTTTCATTTCTGAGCACTGTAAAAAAATTTTCAAAAAATTGGCTAATTAATAGTTAATTAGCTAATTAACTAACTAATTAGCATGCCTTTAACATCCTCTAATAGTAATGAACACCAGATTCGTAACACGGCGAGATGTAGTATACGCACCAAAATAACAGCTTTACACTAATTATTTATTAAAAAATATGCATTTTTGAAAATGCTAAAAATAGACTAACACGCTTAACTAATTAGTTAAATACTATATAACAAACTAAAACAAGTGACAAAAACCATATCTCTTGCACCTAAACGACATTAGGCATTTTAAACAAACAAAATAAATCGACCCAGTTATTATTGAGGAGTTAGACGGACAGATGGACAAACGATGCCGATTTTACCTGCTCTGACGAAAACAAAAGTGCTGCGCTTCGCTCCGCTGAACTAGAAGTATTTGTTGAATGCACTTGATGCAAGCCCACAATTATCAGTTTAATACTTCCAAAAATTTCAGCAGAGGCCATAACTTCGATAGTAGTAAACGAATTTTGACAACATTTTTGTCGTCATGTTGGTGGATAGGTTGTCCTATAGGCTATGTCTATTCCAATTCAGCTGTTACTTGTTAGTCAAGCTTGTCACGGTTAATTAGTGGCTTAGGGGTTTTGTCCTTTCCATTATTATTTGGGCATCAGTACCAAAAAATGACAGTCACGTTGGATACAAGGCAACTTAATCTGCTTGATGAGTAAAGTCAAAATATAGGCAATGATTTTTTGAAGTTTGAAGTTTAAACAACACAATGTGCAAAAACCTAAAATTGGAATATTGTTTTTCGCTTATTTCAAACCAGGAAACCACGGTAGGTATATTTTCGAAATGAGAATTTCGAGTTTCAAATTTTTGTTTTTTCTTTGTTTTAATAGGCTGTACATATTTTAATGCAATTTGAGATCGGTCTGGGCACTATAGCTGCGTGAATACGGCCTTTTAGCTATCTGGATATTTAACCATCGGGTTCTTTGGCCATTTCCTACATAACTAGAAACCATACCGGAACCAGAATTTCGGTTATAAAATTTTGTTTAAAATTTTCCACATTTTTGTCCCAGCTCTGATCCAAACAAGTTATGTTTACACATTAATAAAATTGCGAAATTGTCTAGTCTACTATGATCCATATATATTCAGTATGACACAGATTACGCCATAATGTATAGTGGTAGGCACGAACCGCAGAAACCGACAATCTCGATCTGAGGCCTCCTCAAGGTCTCATGGAGGCAATAATATCATCACAACAAATTATGTTCATTGTAAACTTATTTTAATATATTTCAACACCACAGTACGTAGCTACCTTTATTTTTTGTTTCATTTGTTTTACTGTATATAGATTTAAGACCAGCTTCTGGCTCCGTACGTGGTTTTAATGGTCAGTTCGGGATGCTGCTTCCAGTTCTGCTAGATTTCGGTTCCGGTTATTCCTGATATATATATCTTATACTGCTGCGATATGCTTATACCCTCTATACTACATTTGTATATATTAGTTTATAGTAAGGAAAATTTTGGATATTTGTATGGAATCTCCTCCGCCGAAAAATACTGTATAAATTCAAATAATTTCGCAGTTGGAAGATGTGTCTCTGACAAAATAGCACAACGAAAATTCCAAGTTTTATTTCATAATTTTCCAGGATTTCGTAGGCGTTGTATCTCAACTATCTAAAATACCAGAATTTTCCAGTGTATGTGCTAAATTTACTGTAATTTCAAAAATATTAAGGACGCGGCCATTCATGGATATCACAAGAAAAACTCCACAGACAGTTCTCAATTTCTGCAAATGAAAACTATATATAAATTTTTTGTTAATAATAAGAAAGTAATAAATATATATTCAAATCAGATACGAACGAGTGTTTTCATTTGGTGTTACATGTGCGTAGTTTATGCCCGACTTAATCCTAACGAGAAATACCTATCAAACATGGACATATACTGCGATAATAAGATCTATAATGAGATAAATACGTAAAATAAGCAGAATCTTGAAATTTCGAAACTAAAACAAATTTATTTAGAATGATAACTTAAGATAGTTCCAAATAACATCAACTATATGATAAATAGTCAAAATATTAATAACCTGTGTCGACTAGTTGCCGAAGATTCGCGTTGAGCTTCGAACAGCAAAACCTGATCGATTCCACTTTCAGTGCACGTTGTTATACTAGAACTACTGTCGCGACTAGGAGGATTCAGCGCCACCCACGAATCTAAACCAGAAACAGCATACCGCTACATAATAAAATAGGCTTTCATCAATATTAAGCTTTAAAATATGGTTTGTCGTAAATTCGAGACCTATGGCAACAGCTACAACAGCGAACCAATACTAAACGATATTTAAAACTGAATAGAATTTTATGTAAGAAGTGGTTTTGAGAGCAAATTAAAATTTTCAAACATATAGACCAAAAAGCAATTTAGTTTCGTGAAACAGCTTAAACCAAGGTATATATAATTAGAAATCAATATCCCAAAAAATGTATGTAACTGACTTCAATGCAACACCATGAATTTATGGCATCGAGTTTGCTTTACAATTCAATTGTTCGATTACGATTGACTGCTATCCATTGAAAACTATGAACGTTGTGTAGTTTCAAAATACCGCGTAGCAATGGGTGTCGCAGATACGTCTTCTTAGGTGAAGACTGTTCCGGCGGTTAGGACAGACCAGGCTAGTAACTAAAAATTTCCACTCTCCCCAATTTTCAACATAATTTCCTTTAAACTTTAATTTTACTCATATTTAGTATAATTTTCGACGCGCCGGGGTACGGAGCCTCTGCGGGGAGGAAGGCAAAGTGGTTGTGGAGCGCTGCGGAGGTGTGCAGAGTCAGCGAGATGGGCTAATCTTCAGCACCGCGAGGGTGAGGAATGCAGAGCTTAAGGGGCACACAGCAGCGCGGAGCCTCAGGGGAAAAGGGGTGCGGATATAAGCTGGGACTAGATATGGAATGCGGAGCTTCGGCAGAGGAGTGATTAGGCTAAATACGGGTTTCCTCCAATAAAGCTTCGGAGGTTACGGCCGTTAAGGGAGATGTCATACAGTCAAGCGTAGTGTACATCATTCCTAAAAGCAATAGGTAGAATATTATAGCTAAATGTTTGTTGTCAAAACGGACAGGGATGGCAAATCTATATAGGTTTAGTTTGTGCCCTCGAACCGACCAAATACCGTGGAAATTCCATCACAGCATCGCTTCTCCTAGTAAAATGTATCAAATCCATTCACAACCAATAAAAACGTGTAAAATCAACATAAAATAATTATAGGCGCATCCGAAATGTTCAACCAAGGAGGGCTAAGTTTATGCCACACCGTAAAACTAATATAACTAAATTTTTGACTTTATGTATTCTAGTAAAATTGAGCCTTCCACCTTCAAGTTTGGGAAGAATTCAATGATTTCGCTAATTGTAGCAATGTTTTATGCATTACAACTATAGCAGTAGAAAATTATATAAATGTTTCAATCCTAAACTGCACCAAACCGGAATGAAATTTACTTCTTCGAACCCTTCAGGGCCATGGTCTTTTTGCCATTATCTTATAACACCTTGATATCTGCGCTGCAGTTGGTTCGTAATATATATCACTTCTCTGACCGTGGTTCCAAACAGTAGACGCATCTGGATTTGAACACTACGCCAGCTCTTCTTCCCAACTCATTCAATCTCATCCCACCCGGCTATTTCATAACCTACTGCAACAACCAAATATCACCATTGTCGATGCCATTCATGCCGTCTATCCGATGCAGCAGACACAAACTTCGATATGACACTGTAACCCGCATGTAGCCAAGATTCGGATAAACTGCAAAGTGTTACGCTACAAGAACGAAGCTGTTAGAAATTTACGTATTTAATGCATCCAAGAGACCATAACATGACAACTCTAAATCAAAGAAATCGCTAACCGTCTAATTGGCCACCTACCTATGCAATCAAAAGAAGGCGCTCTGCCGGCTGAACATTTCTAGCTTCATTTCACAGCACATAGATTAATCACTAACCTTGTAACGAACCATGATCTTCCAATTTTGAAGCCATTTTCAAAAACTAATAAAATTTGTTGTTTAACACTAGCTATGTACCTATTTAATGTACATACACTAACGTAGAAATAATGATTTAGGGAAACACCTCTGTATTATGCCTCTTCATAAACCTCTTTCTTTTAGTATTGCAGGCGCATATTTAAGAAGAATTCCTAAACCAGAAAACATTGAACAACACGCACTGACTGCTTAAACATCTAACGGCTAAAAATTATACATACTTGTATTTTCCACAGCTACAGGTGCGGAAAAAATTATTTTGTGAAATGTCAATATCATTGACAATAAAGATCTCTCCATTAATATAATTAATGTTAAATAAAAGTAATATAACCGATAAAAATTAAAAATATTATAAATCCCGTTAAAATTTACAATACTACCCGTAAATTTCAAGTAAAACATTCCATGAAATATGCATGGTCATTGCATTTGAACTATGCTTCATGTGTAATAACCGGTGACGCGG
>JASANE010005126.1:0-42374 GCA_030248225.1 Trileptium ribeirensis | reverse complement strand
ATATGGGTTATGGCGTTCGAACAAAGGTGAAAATTGCACCTGGTACATGGCTGGCGGCGTATAGAGGAAAAATGATTACTGAGAAGGAAGGGCACCAAGCAGAAAAGGATGCCGCACATAATAACAGAAAAAACTGCTACATGTTTTATTTTATGGACACAAAACGCAACCGCATGATGTGTGAGATGCGATGACAGTCTTGGCCGCTTGATTAATCACAGAGCAAGTAACATTAATATTAAAGCACATTTGGCATATGACAAACAAGATGTCCCACATATTGTATTTCAGTGCTCTCGAACAATATTGAGCAGTAATCAGCTGACATACGATTATGGAGAGCGACGAAAGGAATTCATCGAAGCTAAACCTTGGTTGAAAGAAGTAGGAAATGCTTTACTGATCAATACATCATTAGATCGATGGATACACCTCTCTGTTTAAAACAGTTTAAGGGACATATACAATGTGTTTGTACTGTATTTGCTGTTTAGTTCCTGTCACGGGTCACATAGTTTATGTGTATTAATCTTTGGCTTTGAAAGGACACTCACTAACACAGAGTTTTATTTGGCGCCAAAAAAAGAAGTGAACTATTCAATATTTTGTACAGTGCTCAGTTATTCAATACTGGCGGGTACCCGCTGCCGGCCGGCTTAGGATTTGATGTATCTGACCCGGTTCGCGCATAGCTCTGAGAGTAACTATTTGGTATATCTTCACCTGTTGAAGGACAGAAATTATATGACCAAGCCAGCTATGCTAAGTTTTGTTATCCTGTCCGGTAACCTTGGAATAGGTAGAACAGTTACACTTAAATTTCGCAGATAATTCATGTTTCGGTAGTATTTCTGTATGACTGTTTATACGTCTTTCGTTGAGGAAGTAATAAGAACATAACTTAGATTTTCTCCAAAAAGAACAAGAGTTTGTTCTTATGGGCTTGTGATGTGCTTGACAGGAGCTCAATTGTCAATTCAAATTTTCATGTATATGCGACCTAACTGGAATAGTAACATTTGTAACACCAAATCTTTCGGCACGGTAATAAAGTGGGGAAAAGCTTTTTCATGTAATTACCTCATGTTTGTTGAAACGCAGCGAGCGGAGTTTTCATTGAAGGGTAAGTTGAAAATCGTGGAAATTTCTTTTTGGTTTGTTTTTGTGACTCATCTTTGGGTAGATGAATTTCGATAAACTTTTTGTTCTATAACGCCAGTGATAACGATGTGCGCTTTAACTGAAGGAGAACAGCTCCGACCTGTTCTTCCATGTTATGGTCAAAACATAGGTTTTAAAATTTCTTGCCATACCTGGCCTTACCAGAGTTTGGCAGAATATGTGACCATACTGTACCTTTTAGTAAGGTTTCACGGTGCACCATCTCGGTTTCCGAAATTTAGTCTGTTTTTATTTGTTTTTGGTTACGCAGGCCTTCAAAAATGGTCCGTATATACGTCCCCGTCTTACGTTAGTATATATTCTAGCTAGCACGAGTATTTCATAACCTCTATAAGGTTTTTAGTGTGTTGTGCGTCAATGAACCCAATTTCTCGAATATAGCAAGTCTTCAGTAGTTTACGTCTTGCACACAGAGAATCAAGAATTTTAAATATATGTTTTTGGTACGCTGAATAAGGTTGTTTGATTATCTAGAGGCCAAGATAAATATATCATGCGTTTTGTTTTTTACGGGTTTGCGACTGGCAAAGTTTTAGAAGTTTCACTGGGTTTATGGCTACAGTGGTTTTATGGTGGTACACACATCAAACACGAAGCATTTACCGCTGTTCCCAGTTTCACCCCCTCTTGCGAGATACTATTAGTTATCACAGGGATACATGCATCCTGTGACCAAATTGAAATTGTGGTGGCGCATATACCTTTGTGTTTGAATTATGACAGTAATATTTTTACGAATAAGAATTCGGCACTACATTTTTTACTGAAAGCCGTGCGAGTTAATTATAGTTAATTGATGTATTAATGTTTGTACTTATAGAAAAACTGGATCGCGTCAAAGCCCCAGCGTATCATTCACAAATTTCTCCTATTGAATATCGTGAGTTCGGATGATCTGTTTTTCGAAAAATTACCGATTTGTTTTCGTCAGCGCAGATTTTAGTGTATGAATGGACTAATTTCTCAAAGCTTTATTTTACCGTTTTGTCTTCGTAATACTTTCATCAGCAGCAGATAGAGGCAAGATTCTAAAAATGCTTGATGCAAAAACTCTGTTAAATATACATGGAACTTATATAACTGTGGAAATTTTTTTGATGTTTTCAGGGTTTGAATACGGTATGCAGATAAATAAATGAACTGTATTCTAAGAAATTCCATAAATCACTGCTATCTGGGTCCTGGCCCTTAGCTCATAACTTAAATTTCCGGATGTTAGTTATATTCTCGATCCTTCCACTAGTGCCGTCGGCAAACTGGTCAGAACCGCGGTGCCCGAGCGACTATTTAATTCGTCGGTTTTGACCGCCGGACTGGTCCAGACCGTTGAAATTTTTCTGACCGCAAATGCAAATTTTTTCAATAATTAAAAACTGCCTCTAAAAATAATTTGAATTAGCGAATTTTGTACGCTATGGACAAAAGATTTATGTTTGTTAGCTGAAAAACATTTTTGTCCTGTCCGGACAAATAATTTATAATGTAAAATAATTTTGTACATGTTGTACATCCTATCTTGTATATATCCGATGCATTTCAAACCCGGTTGGGAAACACTCAGTCCAAACGACCCGCAATGCAGTGAAGTGCAAGACACGTCAATGAAAACGTGGCATAATTGTTCAACGTGTTGCTACCTAACTGCTGATTATATGTTCAACTTTTGGATTGCATGTATCATAACATTCTGGGTGGATTTTTATTCTTGCAAGGCTTCTAACGTTTAGGAAAGTAATCAGATGTAATTCAAAACAAACTGCTATTGGTTGATTCCGTCTAATATGAGTTGAGTAAACGGTTAATCTGTGAAATTATGACTAAAGTTTATTCCATGTAAAGTTCACAAACATGAAGGGATAGATCGTTGAGACAAATTATAACTACACATAAGGGTATGCTGTTAAAGTGATTTAACTGATTTCGAATTAAGGCGATCACAATATAGTCTCGAATTTTGAATGAGTTTCTTTAATCTGTATAATATTTTAGATCAGCATCTACCAACTTGTAATATATGCCAGTGCGGAGGAATACAGCTTGCTAGGGGTTTAGAGTAGATTCGATCTCACTATAAGGGCACATTATATATAAATATAATGCTATATTTCATAAAGTATTCGTTTAATGACAAATAAATGCTTTGTGTTGTATTAGCTGTTCCATTTATTGAGCAAATAAGTGCGCGCAACAGGATAGACATAACAAAACATTACTTAATGAATTAACCTAGTTATATAGCAGTTGAAAATTTGCTGCGTTGCTACACATTTTCATAGTTACTCTGGCGGTACATTGGATATATTGCTACAATCCATACATGCCCATGCCCCTAACAGGGCTTCAGGGGGGCTGCTCCTGTAGGCATCGGATACCCCTCAAGACCCTGGTCTCCCCTAAGAGGTACCGCACTACACCCCTCCGCGTCGAACGCGCGGTGAAAACAATACTTCAAAGTTTATCCTGTCAACGTTTAGCGCCCTCTAAGCCTTTCCGCATAGAAAAACAATGGAAACAGCTGTTTGTTAAAAATCTGTTAACGACCTAAGATTCCTGCTACCTGCGTTGGGCCGTTGATGTTGGATGCGATTGTAAATCTGATTCCAATATTGTTTTGCTGAGCAATATTTTTATACTTTGGCATTCGCGAACAAGTTTTATTTAAGAATATATATGCCTTTGCATTCGCGAACAAGATTTCCTTAAGACTATGCGTTCGTGTTCGCTAACAAATTTTATTTGTTTGCGTTCGCGAACATGTTTAAGAATTGTTGATTTCAAATGTTATTGAACAACACATTTG
Organism: Trileptium ribeirensis; assembly: GCA_030248225.1. Lineage (NCBI taxonomy): Eukaryota > Metazoa > Nematoda > Enoplea > Enoplida > Thoracostomopsidae > Trileptium > Trileptium ribeirensis. Next base: position 38,392 of record JASANE010005126.1, on the reverse strand, counting down.
GAATAGCTTCCATCGCAGAGTTATTGCACCTCATGTGTAGAGCGATGCCTCGCTGTAACGCCATTCACGAACAAAACGCACGAATTTACTATTAACTAATATATTTGTAGGGTCTGGCTTGGCCCAAAAAACGTCACACTGGCTAATCGCAGCTTGCTCAGATTCGGCAGCCTGTGACTAAATCCAGCCCTGCCACACACATCTTAAGGTAAATGATGCATTAGCCTAAGCTAAGAACCTTTTATGAGACATACAGTAAGCCTAAGTCAGGAGCTACCCCCATTCCCGAAAGCCCGCTCCAAGCTGTTCTTTTTTCTAACGTTAACGTACAGCTCCTCAGGGTTAGTCGAGCAAAATTTTAAAAAAATTATGGCAAAATTATGGACAATGGACATACTAGCTCATTTAGGGTTATGGAAGTTAGGCCCGATCCCTCTGACAGGTAGCCCGACATCCGAATCATATGCTACCCTTTTCTCCAAAAACAGGCATACACAAAGCTGCGGAATCCGAAGCCCGATTCACGCTCCTCCCTCGAGCCTCTAGACAAACCCCCGTGACCTCTGACCTCGAGTATGTATGTACAATAGACAAGGTTATGAGGAGAATTCTAGAAGGCTGGCAGAAACGTTTCACTCCACACCAAGCATATCATGATCCTTGCATCCCACACCCGCGCCGAGGCCATCTACCTTCTAATCCGACGGACCTTGGGCAGCCATGAAAAAGTAGACAACACATCGCCGCCAGGCTAGATGCTTACAGGGTGGTAGGTTAGTTCGCCCACCTAGAACGTCTAATCGCCCCGGCATGGAATACTGAGTACCCCAATGGCAGCTGCTCCAACACTGCAGGCGCCGAGCAGATATTCGTCAAAGTGGCCGCCTATCCCCGACCGGGAGACCCGTATGGCAGCCGGAAGGCCACCGACAACCCGACACCTCGGCTGCCTCGATGTAAGCATTACACATGTTTGGACAAAAAGTTATGAAATATAATAGGACAGATTTTATCCACGAATATACAACGACACTAAACTAGTAAACTGCCGTGGTTTATGCCATGAGTAAAGAAAATTTTTAACCACTGCCAAACGGGCACCACCTGTCCACAATTTTTCATATTCAGGGGTGCCTACATGTAGCAAATCAATGTGTTTCCCTAGCTGATGTCAGTTGCCTGCTCTACCACCTGATGTTCTCAGATATTATATACTACAGGGAGTCCAACAGATCTCACCATGTTTCTTCAGGAGACGCTCATAATTATCTAGGACAAGTATTGCCCGAAAGGTCTGTGAGGGAAGCGGCCCGGTCTGCTCTCTTCTCTTTTCTCGCGTCTCTAGTGTTACGGGGCCTGGGTCAAGATCTTTGGTTTTCGCCTGTGTTTAAATCTGGAATCATTCTTTTTCTATTCTTTTTAGTTTGAATATTTGGCGGCAGCTAAAGCAACACGCAAAAACCTTGTCTTCTGGAATGTTAATGGAATAAATAGTAAACACATACACTGCCAAATTGTATACACACGAGCGCTGGATAAGAAATCTTTGCAATGGTCGTCATGCCAGATGCTTCGCTGGGGTTATTGGATGTCTGCAATATGTCACAGATAGTTAACAGTAGCAAAATCCAGGCACGCAGCCAAAGTGTTAAAGGCTCTTTTTATTTCTGAAGTGCACTTTATAGAGAGCATGACATGATGGCTATGTGTACGGTACTTAACCTTTTTCTCAAACTAGCGCTTATTTCTTACAGTTTGGAATAGTTTTTTGACGCGGCAACCTACAGGTCCTGTGTCCTTTTGGTGCGAGACTTTTACGTAAGCCACTACAGTATCTCAGAGTGCAGGTGCTCGGTTATTTATCAAACTTCACATCACAAAGTGAGTGATCAAGAACGCACACGCAAAAGCACGCAGCGCAACGAACTCGGATAGTGAATAACGTTGTAACGCATGCGTTGACAAATGTGTCAATAAGAATGAGAGTGTTAATAATTGAGCGATATTCTAATTTTTTTATTAACCCTATCCTTCTTAAATTAATGTGTATCTCGTACAGCATGAACAAACATTTGATTTGGTGCAAGACTCGTACGATAGCCACTTGCTGTCTGAGAGCTGTTGCTCGGTTCCTTAAGGGGACTCAGAAAGCGAGCGAACACCCACGCACACGCAAACTCAAGCTGCATGACAAAAGCGGTACGGGCATCGCGTGGCGATGCGCGCGCTGACAAATGTGTCACTTTCAGAAAGAAAGGGTTAACGATGTTTAAGAGCATTTAAAACATAAATGTTTTTATTGTTCCTAATATGCAATATTCAAATTCTTCGAATTTTAAACCTTCATCTTCAAATCTTCAAATTTCTTCAAATTTTATCTACTTTGAAAAATTCAGACATAATAAGAAAGAACCTACCAAAATTTTCACCGGTCACTTTGAATTGTGGTGGGCGAGGCCCCTGGTTATGCCCCTGAATATCATTAACCCTTTCCCACATGAATTAATGCGCATTTCATGCAATGTTGAAGAAACATCTGCAGCAGCGACTGATTGAATCTGGATCGTTTCATTGTGAGCCTCGTACGCTAGCTACTGTTCTGTACAAAAGCGGTTACTCAGTTCCGTTCCTTAACGAGCCTCACAAAATAAGCGAATAATATTTCACGTGCAAACGCACTGCCCACGGGCAAACTCAGTAAGCGAATCTTAATCTACGCTGTATGAGACGTGAGACGCTATTGAGAAAGGGATAAAGATTAAATGTGGTGTATTTTCAAGAGCACTATCAGATATTTCTTAAACACAAAACCTATTTATTGCTTGGCCACAGAAACCTATGTTTGGAAATGGGGCGCTGGTACTTTTTCTGGTCCATGTTAACCCATGTTACTTTTTGTCTGGCGCTATAGCGTTAGACCTTGGTTACCCCCTGGGATAGCCGCGACCCCCCCCCCCCCCGGCATGACCGACCGCCGACATGTACGATTTATCAATTCACATCAATCGAATCACCAAAACAGCGCGCCGTTCAATTAAATTAGTGCTATGATAGTCTGATCATGTTTTTATGTGTTAGGAACACGATTTATATTGTCTAAAAATGTATTTAATCCTCGAAAAAACCGAGGTTGTTGCAGAATATATTTAGTTTCTGCGGTCTGATATTTATGCAAGTGACTCACTCCTACATCCCGCTATGGCCAGCTATGCAATGGTGTATCATATTACAAAAAACGTTGGTTGAACCCACGGGTACGTAATTACTACTATGCAAATGACTACGTTTTTAAGAGAAAGATTGGAGGTTAAAGTGATTCATCTTTCTTACCTTTTGACACCTGAAAATTACCACTCGTAGGAAGTTGTAGACGCAGCGTGCTATGTTTGCAACGAACAAATCAGTTTATCACGTGATGTGTACAAGCGACAGCTCCAAGATTAGTGGTTCCGTGCGCCACTTTAAGCCATACTACGCAGACTCAATTCGATTCACCGTTACGACGTTGACTACCATGGCATGATACACAAATTGGCTCACGTCAACTTTAGGGGCCGAAGTATAATGCATGCCATGCCTTTCTCGATATACTAAAGCCTAAGCCTTAGTGCTATGCATCATATGCCTTAACATGTGTGCCCCAAGGGGCGAATTCTGTCACAGCCAATTCAGGATCATGACAAAAACGCGCAACCAAATCCGACTCTTCATTCATAAACTATGCTAGTACGTTTGTGCTGGCCGGGAGCAGCTGTGTCTCAGAGTTTGATAGCCGGGACCGACTACTGAAAAAATATTTATTACGTTCAGTTTATAGCAGATTGTATTACAGGGAAAAGCTCTAGGCCCAAAAACGGCAAGATTAGTAGTACTTAGAGGAAGACGCATAATAGCAGTTAAAATAAATACGTAAGTATCGCTATTTTCAAAATTTTTGTTTTCGCACATTTTACAATCCAACCTTGTATCTATGTAAGAACACGCTCTTCTATACTTGAAAATAATTTTGTTGTGACTGAAAGGATGTTTTACGGATATATGAAAATATGTATCACCAATTTCCATTTGTTCGTGATTTTCTATAATCGTCATATATTTATGCATCATTTACTAATTTGTGTGCGCCGTGACTTAGCTATGTCTCAACAGTTTAGTTTTACTACTTGGGACAGTCAACAGTCATAGCTGACTATTTGTTTTGTCCGCATCTACTTAGCTATCTACGTTTGATAAGCTGGGCGTCATGGCGGACTAAACTAGACAAATAAATGGGTCTCGGTGTACAGTTCCCGCGCTAAATAGATGCCAAAATTTTAATCTCCCACATTGGACGACTGCCAAAATTGCAATCCGCACGCTGGATAACTGTTAAAATTTGAATTTTCCGCGCTGCACATCCGCCAAAATTTAAATTTACAGCTTTGGGCAGCCGTTGAAATTTAAATTTCCCACATTGGACGACTGCCATAACTGAATTTCTCGAGATGGACAACTGCCAAAATTTGAATTTCTAGCGACGGACAACTGCCAAAATTTGAATTTCTCGCTCTGGGAAAATGCAAATTTTAAATTTCCGGTGCTGGATAACTGCCAAAATTTAAATTTCCCGTCTTGGACAACTGCCAAGATTGGAATAACCAGTGTTGGACAACTGCGAAAATTTGAATTTCCTACGCAGGACAGCTTCCGAAATTTAAATTTACAGCGTTGGACTGCTGCCAAAGTTTGAATTTACTGGCGCTGGACAACTGCCTAAATTTAAATTTACAACGTTGGATAGCTACCAAAATTTGAATTTCCCGCGCTGGACAGCTGTCAAAATGTGAATTTCCTGCCCTGGGCAAATGCCAAAATTTGAATATCCGGCGCAGGACAACTGCCAAAATTTAAATTTCCGCGTTGGACAACTGCAAAATTTGAATGTCTTGTGATGCAAAACTACCAAAATTAAAATTTCCCGCGCTGGACAACTGCCAAAATTTGAATATCTGGCACTGGACAAATCTCAAAATTTAAATTTTCAGCGTTGGACACTGCCAAAATTTGAATTTCCTGACGCAGGACAACTGCCTAAATTTAAATTTCCCACGCTTGACTACTGCCAAAATTTAAATTTTCAGCGTTGGACAGCTTCCAAGATTTAAATTTGCCGCGTTGGACAACTGCCAAAATTTAAATTTACAGCGTTACACAGCTGCCAAAATTTGAATTTCCTATGATGTACAGCTGCCAAAATTTCGATTTAAAGCGTCAGATGGCTACCAAATTTGAATTTCCTGCCCTGGAGATCTGAGAAAATGTAAATTTACAGCGTTCGACAGCGGCCAAAGTTTGCTCCGTGACATCGTTTATACTTTTGAGATATATACTAACAATATGCTATATAGTATTTTTGGGCTGTTAAGGACGTGTTACATAGCCAGCACTGACTGATAAAAAATCCACATAGTCACGGTAGGGTGTCGCAAATGTCCGTTATAGTAGCTCCGTTGTTACGCGGACATGCTGACAGTCACTGCCTGCTGTTAGGACATGGCTAAGCCACTTTGCACACAAATTAACGCAAACGATCCATTTAATAGATCTGTGCAGTTAGGGCGAATTTTGTCACAAAACCAATTCCGGCTCGTGACAAAGAGGAACTGCCATGTCCGGCTCTTCAGAAATAAAATAAATAACTAAGCTATGTTAGTAGGTTTGTACGAGCCGGGGGCGGCTATGTCTCGTGGTTTGATAGCCGGGGGGGACTACTGAAAAATATTTATTACGTTCAGTTTTTAGCAGACCAAAAACGACAACATTAATAGTGTAATAACGGGACGCAGCTGCATGGCGCAACTTCCTAACACCATGTCCATACCACCCCGGCTATCGTAACCTCAAGGGTGGACCGTGAATTGTTGAAATTTTGACTCTATTCTTGGTCAGACCCATGAAGCTACGGAGCATAGCAGGCAGCAGGCGCGCTTCACGGGGCGTGTTCGGACCCCACCCGATTGGTTGCGCACGTGTCTAGTTTCTAGTATGATTTCTGAGGTCCCCGAGGGAGGTTATCACCGACACCTTCTCACAGGTTATGGACCCTAGCCGCTATTCCCAATCCTAGACTCATCGGAAGTTGTTTAGTTCAATTTAATTGTGTTAAAATCTGAAGTGAAAGGTGAAAATTGCCCTAGAAAATTGAAATTCAAGTTGTCCTGCCTGGTTAAGATCCTGATATGCTCTGTGCTAGACCATTGTAACCTATGTGGCCCTCACAGGTTCCGACAAGCCCTGAAAGTTTAATGTCGGAAGATCAATGGCGTGGCCTGCCTTTCCTTAATGAATTTAATTCTGACAGCTAATGATTGGACTGGTGTAACTTTTGTCTCGGTGAAACAAAGTGTAAGGGAAAGTTCCTAGTGAAATTTCGAGCTAGCGGGGCATGCGAGTTGAGTTTGGTTGACGACCCCTACAATTTTTATTTCTCGGTTCAAGCAATCCAAACGGAAGTAGAAGAAGGCCATGCACGCCAGTGCTTGAGACATTCTCGCCCTCAAGCCGTAGCGGGCATTGCCTGCTCGTCCGATTTGACAAAGCAGAGAAAATTTCTATCGTCTGGGTGTAAGTTGAAACAGTACTCGGTGCCTATAATACAAAGTTTATTTGACCAATTAACGTTTATTGTAGGGACGAGTGTTTTCCATCGGCTACCGCGGCGGACTTAATGGGTCAAATCGTGGGAGCTTAGTACTAACTCGCGGCTGGGTAGACTATAGGGAACAGGGCGTTAAAAGGAAAACATGAACGGGGCGTGCAGATACCCGGCCGTGCGCGGTTAGGGGCTGTTATCCCTGCTTCGGCTCAATGTTAGCGACTCTTCAGCTATGCAGCGCAATAAGCAGGTGCCCTAGAGTGCTTCAGAAAATGCTTCTTAGCTTGCCATTTCGGACACGCGGTGACAGACATTAGACGGGGTTAGGGGAAAGAACAGCTGTGTGGCTTCACTATGCGAGCTTTACTCTGGCAACACCAAAAATACGGCCTGGTTATTGCTCAATGCTACACCGGCAACAAGGTACTCCTAGGGGTGCGGGCTAATTAATCCTAGCGGATTACTTGCGGTTCTGGCTACAGATTGGTTCATTGTATCGTCTCAGGTAACTTCGTCTACCGAACAGTACGACTGACCGAAGGGGGAACAAGAGAAGAGGGGGGGGCGGAATAATTCATCAGATTTACAACGGTGGGGGTTGGTTTGTAGCGTGAAAACTGCACGATGCTATCTCCAATGCGCCTTCTGGGCCGCTACCAGGGGCGAGCCCGGTTACTTAGTTGTTTATCTCCACTCCTCGGCCGATCTTGTAGTAGACACGGTGGGGGCGTGATAGACGGGCGGCATGCGCCCTGCCGATCGATTCCCCGATCATATTTCCTAATCTTACCGTCGTGTTGAAACACCGGGGCACAGGGCTGTCGGCCCTGGACGCGTCTGCCTTTTCAATTTTCTCGATGGGCGTTGTTTCATAGTCTCTCTATATCGGCTATCTTAATTCCTTATTTCACTGCTGTATTGCAGTGTCTCAACTACACTGCTGTGCAGTTGAGTTATCATCGACTTATTAGTCGATGTTCCTACATTTCTATGGCTGAATGGTTAAGTTTAATGACCCTGCAGCGGGCTTAAATTCCCCGTGCAGGATCGAATCTGCCAAAAGGGCAAAAGGAAAGAGGAAACAGAAACGAAAGCTAGAACATGGTCATACATAGTACATAGCCTAACGGGCAACTCAGGATAAATACTGAAATCCTGCTAAACTCAGCGATCAACTCGCTCCAAAGAAAAGTTGGGGTTTTGCACTCGCCAGCCATGGGGCCAAGATGGCCCAAGCGAGGGGGTGAGTTTTCTTTATCTTCAGGTGTGATTTAAATATTTTATTTTGAAGACGGGAACACGGCGAGTGTCCCCCGCAAGAAGTATCGACAGAAGGACCCATGATGGGGCATGCATTCACTTTATTTTAGCAATGGCTACTTCGAGACATTAACCCTAAAGCAAAGACCATGTAGTTTTATTACTATGAACACTTGTAAGTTTGATCGTTTTAATGATATTTTTCAGAGTGTACCAGAATGAGATTTTAATATCAATCTGTCCGTACGCGGCATTAACTGGGGCGGGCGGAATCTTGGGATGGCTAGGGGCCTTGCCCCATTGGCCACTTACTGAGTTATTTTGAGAACAGGAGTATTGCCTAACGTTTTCGGTCAGTCGTCATGGTGAAATGCGTGCTTAATAGAGATGCCTACAATATTTACATTAAGACTGGCGCAATGTTCCTGCAAGGTTTTATTAATCAGAACACACCTAAACGATATAAAACAAGAGCCCAACAATAAAACCGAGACGATCCATTACCAACGTTCCTTGGGAACGGTAAATACCTTAAGCTCAAAGCACGTTACTTAGAATTTGTTCAATCATTTAACTTCCCAAATTTTCTTGGCTCAGGGAGAAATTAAATTTTAAGGGCTTCCTAAAGTCCAACGGAGGTTAGTCCTCATAAGCTGCATTTCTATCCAAGCTCAAACACGTCATGAGCGTCTATCAATCAACTAAGCTGTGGATTTGTAACCCATAAGAGTAAACCGTTAAACAAGTCCCTATTTCTTCGGCGTACATGTTCAAAGAAAATTTTACCGTGGTCGGCTCAGGAATATTCGATAACCCTAGCTCAAAGCAGTAAGTCATGTAAAACCTGGACGAGAGGTGTCCATTTCGGTATGCCCTACCTAAGACCAAGGGAGTCAGCAGGACTTCGACTTTGTCAAGTACAATTTGTCACCATCCCGTGCAATCGCTCTACATGCCCAAAACGGGACTCGATTTTTTGGAGGTTTGTCCAGGAATCTACTAAACTGCCTATGAACGGCCTGTTACTGTTGCATCCGGGGAAACTAGACCCCCATAATCCGTTATACTACTGACGAACTTTGATCTGGGGCAGCATCTGCCGGCCCCCTTCGCGAGACAGAAGATGTCTGCGCGGGTCCTCCATCGATCGAATCCCATTCCAAACACGTAATCAGAAAACCACGAGAAAGCATGAAACGCAAAACAACTAATAATTAGAGTCAAGTGTCGGAGCCGGTCTGTAGAGTCAACTGAACTCCGCGCTGCCGAAGTCGAACTGATTCCAACAGTCGACGCGTTGGTCGCAAGCTCGGAATTTTCGTCTGTAGTTTAGGATAGTGATTTTGTCGCCATACAATCGTTGACGTTTCTTGACGCCCACTTTTTTGGGGTTTCTTCTTTGGGCGTCCAATTGGGGACACTTCCGGACATTCAAATTTGACAGCTACCGTAAGCCGTCGTTGTCTTTAGGGAGAGTCGGCTTCAATCGAACTTGCCGACATCAAACTTGAACCGTCCGAGTACTCGGAGGTCAGCCATCTGCGATTTCTGCCCCGATTTTCTCATGAAATACGAGCTTTTAAGCTCAAATTTCCTGCAATTAGTACCGGATGTTTTTTGAAATCAAATCCAACGCCCACGTTCTTAAGACAAAATCCGGTCCCAAAATGGTTGGATCACCACACAATTCCCCGCAATGTCCTCAAAAGTTCCAATCTGTCCCGACTTTTGGATTGTTTAAGCTTTCCTGCCTTAATTGGGTCGGCAAACAATAGCGTTTTCTTTGTGGTCTTGATGATCCGCTCGTCGATTCGAGTCACGCGTTGTGGAAGGTGACCCTAGTCGCGAGGACACCTCAAAACACGACGAGAAAAGATCAAGCTAGTTTCCGATTTTCATGAGACTATCTAAGTTTCAACGTCTCGCCAGGGGGGGACCGACGACGGGAATGCGCCCGTCTCAGGGCCAGAGACAGAGCAAACCCCACCGAGTTCCCAACCAATCAGAGGCCCTGCTCCAAGTCCCCTAGAGCGCACAGGAGGGCCCTAAAGACACCCCCGTTCGTCTTAATTGTCCGTATCCAGTCCGTCCGTAAAACTCTTGAATTTTATCGCATTTTGTACGTTGTGTCCCCGTTCGTCCGATGGTGGTTCTATCCTTATATATATGGCACACAATATATATATATATATATATATATATATATATATATAGATATATACATATATCTACACACAAACACATGCATTACACACAGTATACGTGGGGGCGACTGAGCCACAGAAAGGTCGCTCAAGATATACACAAACACAAACGTACACTCATAACATACGAACAAGGACAACGTCGGTGCTAACAACGGCGACCGACCAAGAACGTCGGTTAAGAGAGAGCGAGGACAAGAAGACAAAAGGGCAGCGAGGACACGAAGAGGGCGTGGGAAGGTAAGCGGAACAAGGGAAATCCCGTGGGATTTTCGAGGGGCCGGGGTTAGATTCGGTGGGGCCGATTGATACCAAACACGAAGAGGGAGGACGTAATAGCGGGTCAGAACCCACCTATGGGTTCCGATGTATATAACTATGGGGAGTTTTAGCGGGCTCTCCCGGGTATCGTTGGAGTCGCCGTCGGGAGGCGGTTCGAATGAAGGGTGACGCCCTGGCCCGAACGGCAGGGGTAAAAATGGTGCTAAAATCAAAACGGTTAGAGAGAGTGGCGGCGAAGGTAAGGGCGCCTTCATCGGCCGTCCCGCGTTAACGGGGCGGTAGGCGGAGACACGCCGTGTATTTTTGGATATGTCTAGACGACACGAACACAATGAAAGGCGGTTCGCCCGTTTTGGAGTTAGGCGGAGAATTTCGGTTAATTTGTGCCCAGTCGTGGTTGGTGGCAGAAACTGAAGCACCTTTGATTGACTACAGCGGGTCAGCGGAGAGTCGGGCGAAGGTCCGGAACACTTCGTTGGATTTATCTAGGTAAGATGAGCAAAACGAGGGGTCACAACCACCAGTTCAGAAATGGGGTGGGACAACGAGGATGTAGTAAGGTGGGGGGGGGGCTTGCATCAGTTGTATGTTATAACGAGGTACTAGAAAAAGGGGCGGTTTTACCTAAATTGTGCTCAGGGAGGGGCGTTCACGGTTGTGAGGGAAAGCACAGGGGCCTTATACTCGTACGCAGTTGGCTAAGAGGCACATGCACACATATAGATATATGATATGTTGTAAATATACGGAAAGTAATAGTCCTGTTTCTGTCTCGACAACCCAACTTAGCGTAAGTAGCGATTGTCTTTGTATTTTACGAGCGAGGTTCAGGCATTGTCCGGGTGATTTGATTTCCAACAGGAGTCCCCACTATTCTACCAACATGCTCCGGTTATTTGCCCGGATCATGGTATACTAGACGGTTACGGGCCCTCAAATCAACACGACATTCGTCGTCCTTTGTAATCTCGAAAGCTACCGAACGTATGATTTCAGCTTGTTGCGACTCGTTGTTTTCCGTGACCATTGCTTAGTACACAGCTAAAACCAGGTAAACTTAATATTTTTAATTTCTGTCTTAACAAACGTGTTAATCTGAACGTGCAGCCAGGGGCCTCCTATTCCCAGACGGTTATCACCGTCAAAGTTTTAACGTGTAGTGGCGACTGGTTGGGGTTCTGCGTGATTCCCATTTTCTGTCGGTGTGGCGCTTAGTGCCCAGGCTCCTAAATCGGTTGAAAGAGCCTAATTTTCTCTATCTCGTCCGAGCTGCTTTGCACAAGACTGGTCTGGGTGATCAGACATGCACTCGGCAAGTAAAGATAAAGAGGTAATAATATTATGACATATAGCATCAAATGAAAACAGATCAGATTATAGCATACGGCATAAAATGATAAAAACAAACCAGATTATAGAATACGGCATAAAATGATAAAAACGAATGATAAAAGGTGGCATAGTTACGCAGTCAACTTTACCACTGGTTCACGACAGCAGAGCCTTCCTATTCCCCCAAATGAGTTCATTGGTGTTCCCGAACAATTTTGACACTGAAATCAGTAAAAAGACGCGTAACGGGGCCGGTACGGTCCTGTTACAATAGTAATTAAAGTAAGGCGCATAAATGCAGGTAAAATAGATACTTAAATATCGCTATTTTCAAAATTTTTGTTCACGCGCCTTTTACAACACAACCTAGTACCTATGTAAAACACGCTCCTTCATACATAAAAATTATGCAGCGTTTACGCTATAAAAGACCTTCCATGTGAAAGCTTTGTCCACCCTGGGTGTCTCTGCCACCATCCATTATATGGTGTCTTGGACACCATGGTGTTTCCTATGGTATTCTAACATAGTATACATAGGTATTGTAATATTGGAAAAAATATGGCTATAAAGTTTTTCAAAACATTATATGGTGTCACCTACACCAAGGTATTATTTACTCATATAATGTGTTTATGCATGGTGTCCTTGACACCATCGATAAAAACCAACAAGCAGATTTAGACACTATATTTAACTTGATGGTATCTCATACACAATATTTTCTGTTACATGAGTGATATAGTCTAGACTATTGGGGGACAAAGCTTTCACATGGAGTGTCCTTTATAACATAAACGCCGCATTATGCTATCGTAAGCTGGAAAGAGGTTTTACGAATATATGACCATATCTATCACTAATTTCCATATATTTGTAGTTTTCCAGTGTCGTCATATATTTCTGGCTTTAGAGCCGATTCCGGCTCTTGTGACAATTTGTCCGCCTCGATTTTATATGATCAAACCTCAGGCATAGTTTTTTTACAACGTTACGCTCCATTGTCACGATAAAACTCACAAGTTGTGAGATTGAGAATTATCGTGAAAACTGGTGAACTGATTGATTTTTAAGTTTTATTCGCTATGTGGGTCTCTACCAGTCACGTCATTAACACTTTGTGAGTATACTACTTATAACCAGAAACAAAAATGGTATTAGGGGAAGGTCCTGTAGTGGTACGGATAAGTTATTTAAATTCTTAGAAAATCAAAATTTCTCCAATTTTTGCCAATTTTTGATAAATTTTTATTAATTTCTCATGTTTTTTACTATTATTACCCCAATTTTTGCCAATTTTCATCCTTTTTAGCGTATTATTGCTAAAATTCTCTGCGCAACTACGGCACGTCGCGAAGAGGTGAGTAGAGGGAGTTCCTAGCAAACATCTGATGCGTGTCATTGTATGAAACGCGATCTGATTTAAGAACAGCCATCATGTACTTCCAGCAAATGTAGCCCAACGCTTAATATACCACTTATACATGTAGCTTAACAGCATGCTACCAAATACTTATTCAAGGTCAGGAATCCCAGGGTCGGCCAAAGTCAAACTGAGGGGCTTCTAAATTGCCCTGGAATTTGAAGGGAATAATTTTCAATTAAATGTAAGATCATTGAATCGGGAATTTGTAAATCGGGAACTTGCGAATTGGGAATTTGGGAATCGGAAATTCGGGAATCGTGTATTCGGCAGTCGTGAATGTCAGAATCGGGAATATGAGAATTTGTGAAGAAGAAAATGAATTAACACTAAGAACTTTCAGAACATTTTGCGAAATTTGTTCCGTTGAACGGCACGACTCACTTCTTCGCTTCTTAAGTTCCATCGATTACACTGTCACCTGTTTGGAGAAACTTGTGAGGTCCGCAAATACACTAACACTCAGCCCTGCTAAAGAACAATTGCGCCCGATAACGGTACCCGTACTTATCTGATCTTTGCAAAAAAGTTCAGATTCAGAAAAGTTATGTTGCGTGGTGTTGGCCACGGCTTCAACTCTATCTGAGCACAACAACCCGTCTACATGAAAACGTTGCTGCAAACGTCGAGAGCCAGCAACGATACTGACTAGATAAAAAACAGCGGTTTTGCCGCCCCCCCGCCGGCGGAGGTCGGCGGTTGGTGAAGGTATGTTGGGGGTTGGGCACTGGTTTTATGTACATATATGGTAGCCTATATAAGAAGCACAAATATAAAAATCTGGATTAGTATTTTTATACATATTAATATATAAATTTATATATATATTAATATATGAATGTATGTATAGATATAGCTTGTGTGTGTTTATGCCCGCGTGTTTGTATATTGTTATGTGTTTGTAAGTATGTTTATATATGTTTATATGTCTGCATGAACATTTTGTGTGTATTTGTTTTTACAGTATATATTTGTATAAACATTTAACTATAAATATTGAATTTACCGGTGTTCTTTCTCCGTAAACACGCTTTAGGCATAAAATTAGGGAATATCTCATTTACTTAAATGGCCATAACTCGCTCAAAAATGAACTGAGAAAAATTTGAAAGGTATCAAAATAATTCTGAGTATGCGATCTAACCGATGGTGGCCTTTAAAATTATTTTTAAGAATGTTCGCGTTTTTCTAAATTTATAAATTTTTATCAAACGGGGTAGGTTTGATATTTTATCGGAGCCGTAGCTTTTTTGTATGTATTTTTCAAATCACAACACTTGTAGCTGATTAATTATAATAGTATATAACGTATATTTCGTAAAAATCCAACAATTTGAACTCCAGTGTTTTCACATTATTATTGCATTTATTTTTGCTTTTAGTTTACTTTTAACTTTTCATCTAGGTCTTATGCGAGTATTATCTTCCCGTACTATGAAAGATTCACCACATTACGCACGAACGCAATACCCTTATAATACACAAATGACATTCAGAGTACAACGACATATACCACTATGATAGTGTTCACTGTTGTTTATGATAGACTACTCACAGGACTACATAATAACGCACTTTATCTGACGCTGCACTATCCTAAGATTTACATAACGACATATAGCCGTCGCCAAAAGAGGAGACGGCCGCTGCCTCACCCCTGCAAATGTTCTCGTCCCCTAAAAGTCTCAGTGACTAACAAATTTGTCGTTGGATACTGCTAGATCATCTCAGGAACAGTATCGTTCGCATCCCCCATGCTTTGGCATGGTATGGTAGGGAAGGCACTGCATCTTTAGGCTACGTTAGATTACACCAGGGACTACATAACGTCATATCTTTACGCTACGCTGTGTTTTAAGTATGGCCATATAACGGCATATCTTAGGCTACTCTAAACTACACTAGGTGCTATATAATGGAATATGTTACGCGACGTACCCAGTGATGTTGGGTTTCTTTTAACATGATTTTAAACGACTCATATTTCTTTATTACGAAACACATACGTAAGGGTATAACAGAGTTTTAGACATTTTTTCACACTCGTAATGGTGTGTTAGCGCTTTCGACATTTTAACTTACCAGTAAGGACATAATAGCGTTTTCAACATTTTAGCACAGACGTAAGGACATAATAGTGTTTTCGACATTTTAGCGCAGACGTAAGGGCGTGATAGCGTTTTCAGCATTCACACCCGTAAGGGCATAATAGCGTTTATGTAATTTTAACTTACCCGTAAGGACATAATAGTGTTTTCGACATTTTAGCACAGGCGTAAGGGCGTAATAGCGTTTTCAGCATTCTAACACACCCGTAAGGCATAATAGCGTTTTTGTAATTTTAACTTACCCGTAAGGACTTAATAGTGTTTTTGACATTTTAGCACAGGCGTAAGCGCGTAATAGCGTTTTCAGCATTATAACACACCCGTAAGGGCATAATAGCGTTTTCAGCATTCTAACACACCCATAAATGCATAATAGCGTTTTCGGCAATTTAACACGTTTTTAAGGGTGGTACGCTATTTTCGACAAGGAAACACAATTGTTAGGGTGGTGTATTATTTACCACCACAAAACACATGAAATATAAATTTGGTGGGAAGGCGAAGGAAATCTTCTTCCCGACCAGCGCATGGTTTTGTGTTTTGGCAAAAATGCCAGATTTTAGAGTATAAAATAGAGTTAGTTTCCATTTTTTCAAATCATTCTTTTTTTGCTTCGTTAAGAAAAGTTGTATTTTAAGAAGTTATTAAGAAGCTCCGGTATTAATTTACTTACTGATCTCTTAAAAGCTATGGCAGTGCTCAATGTAATATCAACTTCAGTCGACGCGATCATTTAATATGTCATTACAATTCTAAACATCGAGCAATAGAATTCAAATGTGAGCATTGTGGCGGTGCGTTTACGCGTAAAGACACGTTAGTTCGACACATCAAACGGTGGCACACGCAGACGACGGCAAACAAGGACGGATTAAAGGTGGTGGTCAAGCGACCGATTATCATAGGATGCAAGCAACAGTCTACAATGGTGAATCAAAACGAATCATTTTATCTCTATAAGTGGATCAAAGCGCTAAAGGGATATTTACGAAGCTACTACATCGTACCCAAGTATGTGATTAGAGATCTTAATATATTTCTCAAGCAGTCACACCCATTGGTAGAAAATCTACTTCAACATCGGCAACATCACGGTGTCAAGATTTGGATCAGTGTGCAGTGTTTGTTCAAAAAACTCGACGAATCTTTAATGACGGGACATTTTAACAATAAGGTGCATATTATTCTACCTGGATCAAATACCAACGAGGAGATCAATTCAATTTTCGACGAGCTAATAAAAAAACTTGAAGTCTTTGGAGCGAAAGGTTTCGGAAGGGTATTGGAAGACGTTAAACATGCGGATGTGCATATCAGAATTTATCAACCATTACGAGGTTCATCATACGTCCAGCTCCTGTCATTAATTCGCAATAAACATGCAGTACTAAATATTCAGAATAATGATAATAAATGTTTCTTATGGCCAATATTGGCAGTGTTGCGCCCAGATGGTCGAAAGCAGCATGCGGAGCGCATTACTAACTACGAACAATATATTAATGAACTCAATATGGATGGAATTTCATTCCCTACTAGGTTGGGAGACATACCACTGTTTGAGCGGCAAAATAACATTGCAATCAACGTCTACGGTGTGGAAGAAGTTGGAATGGTTTAACCCCTCTTCAAACGAGCAGTGACAACTACGTCCATCTACTATTATACAAACAGCATTATTGCATGGTGCGCAGCTTGGACGCTTTGTTGTTTGATCAACGGAACTATGAACGTAAGAAGTTTTGTTGTAACAAGTGTCTAATTCCGTGTTGCACTAAACAACAGCAGGACGAGCACATGCAACGATTTCGAAACAGTCAACTAACTCGAGCAGAAGTACCCCAACCAACTCCACACTCGAGTTCAGCAATCTACATCGTATGCAGCGAGCGCCTTATGTTATCTAAGCTGATTTCGAACGTATTCTCAAAAAGATTGATACAAACGAACCCTCACCTACATCTCCCTATACTAATCAGTATCAGCGTCATATCCCATGCGGTTATGGATTTGTGGAAACGTTTGGATGCTGTAGTGATAAAATCGAACTTGGAGAGCCAGTGGTATATCGTGGAGAAGATGTAATAAAAAGTTTCCTAACGATATAATCAAGTTATCAACAGCGTTTCAACAACGTTACGTGATGAATCAAAGGGCAATAAATGTGATCTATGAAGATCACGTCAATCATCAGGCAGTGAAGTGTTACTTATGCGGTGGGTGGTTAACATAAGACGATAAAGCAAAAGATCATTGTCACTTATGCGGACGATACCGTGGTGCAGCGCATATCAAATGAAATGTCGTGTACCGATTCAGTCGCGATATTACGTTGCTGTTCCATAACCTCCGTCGCTATAATGGTCACCTAATCATGCAAGAAATGGGTGCAATTTGCAAGGAGAATGGTCTCGCAGTTGAATGTGTTGCTAAAGGCATGGAGGATTATATGACGTTTTTATCAAGCAAAAATATCATATTTCACCTAAAAGCCCATTCATCATTGAAGAGGCGGATGGAAGCGAGGATGAGGATAGCGAACCATGGGCCGAGAACGTGGACGGTGTCGATTTCATACTAGGAAATGACGATAACGATGAATAAGAAGACCAGATTGGGTGGAAGATTAGATTCATTGACACAATCCAATTTTTACAATTATCACTCCAAACATTAACCGATAACAGGATGTCGATTCATTCAAGGCAACGGGACAAAATTTCGGCGATATGATGCGAGTCGTTCTTCGAAAGGGTGTTTATCCATACGAGTACATGTATAGCATTCAGCGATTTAGCGAAACAAAATTGCCCCCTCAGTCGGAATTTTATTCGTCTCTTAGCGAGGATAGTATTAGCGACGAAGACTACAAGCACGCGCAAGCAGTTCGGGTTTAATTTGGCATTCAAAACATGGGAGAACACCACAATCGTTCTCTCATAACGGACATTCTTCTTTTATGCGACGTTTTTGAAAACTCCCGACAATTTGCACTAGACAAATACGGTCTCGACCCGGTACAGTATATAACATTACCCAGTTTTGCGTGGGATGCATGTCTGAAATTTACTGACGTGAAGCTGGATCTCACCGATGATGCAGACATGTACGCGTGCTTCGAAGAAGGTATTCGTGGTAGTGTTTCCGCCATTTCTCACCGGTATGCAAAGGAGAACAACCCATACATCGATGGATATGACCCGTCGCAACCAAACAGTCACATCATATACCTCGATGCAAATAATCTCTATGGGTGGTTTATGGTACAGAAATCACCATGTCATACCTTCAAATGGATGTCGAGTGGTGAGATTGATATAATGGACTGGGCAACAGTAGATGCAAACAGTGATACCGGATACGTATTGGAGGTCGATTTGGAGTATCCGAGGGAACTTCATGACCTTCACAACGACTACCCCTTGCACCGGAGCGGTTGGAAATTACTCATGATATGTTGTCATCTTATTGCATTGACATTCGCGATTCGCTCAATATCACTAACCCAACAATGAAAAAGTTGACACCAAAAAATAAGAATGAGCGGCAGTGTAAGCTTCAACTCCGGAATTTGCAGCAGTACCTTCGTCTTGGTATGAAACTTGAAAAGGTTCACCATGTCGTGTCGTTCTATCAATACGCGTAGATGGAACCATACATCACTTTCAATACAGAAATGCGTAAGATGGCATGCAGTGAGTTTGAAAAGGACTTATATAAGCTTCTCAACAGTGCAGTTTTAGGAAAAAATTATGGAGAATGTGAGGGGCTACGTAGATATTCATTTAGTAGCGAGTGAGAATAGATATGCAAAATTGGTAGCAAACCCCCGGTATTCGATGTCTTCCATATTTAACGAAGACTTGGTGGCAGTCAAGAAGCATCGCAAATCGGTGACGCTATGTAAACCCATCTACGTCGGATTCACAGTTCTCGATTTGTCGAAAACTCTCATGTACGAATTTCACTACAAGTATATTAAAGAATTATATGGTGATCTATGCACACTACTTTTCACCGATACCGGCTCGCTATGCTACTCAGTGAAAGCGAATGACATTTAGGACGACAAGGCTGCAAACACATCATACTTTGATACAAGGGACTACCCGGTTGGTCAGCTTCTACATTCAACAACTAACAAAAAGGTGCTAGGCAAGATGAAAGATGAGGCAGCAGGATTACCTATTGAAGAGTTTGTTGGATTACGTTCTAAGATGTATAGCATCAAATGTAGTGCAAACAATAAGAAACGGGCAAAAGGAATTAAATAGTCGGTGGTTTAAAAACACATCAAACACCAAAACTATATCGATACGTTGCTTAACAACACCAAGATGCAACGCAAAATGAACATGATTCGTAGTAATAAACATGTTTTAAATACAGTAACGGTAAACAAAACCAGTTTGTCGGCTTACGATGATAAAAGGTATATCATGAGTGATGGAATTAGTTCTTATGCATATGGACATTGTGATATAGAATTTTTGAAGTTATTAGCAGAATTGCATGGCGATCATTGAGACAGTGACTTCTGTTTTGTATCATTGTGTATGTGCTGTATTTATGGCTTTTTTGTCGTGTGTTATAAATATGTTGCAGAATTTTTGGGCTAATTAGTTGAAATGCATTATGGTCATTGAGGCAGTGACTATTGTTGAGTATTGTATTATATGCTGTATTTATGGTTTTATATCATGTGTTATATGTATGTTATTATTTAATAAATTATGTTATCAAACCTTGTTGCTTTGTTTGAGCTGATATAGACAACCTGCGCATCCCATGGGTGTTAAACATGCAGGAATGTCTTAAAATCTATCATTGATTTTGTTTTATGTTTTACAATGGACAACAAGCTAAAGTCAATTTACTACGACGTAGCTGATGTTGCTGGGTTTTCTACAGCACCCAAACTATACATAGAGGCGCGAAAGCGTGGTGCTAATGTTAAGTTGAAAGATGTACAAGACTGGTTACGAACACAAGAAACACACACGTTACATAGACCCCGACGACTTAGATTTAAGAGGCGATGTACAGTTGTGAAAGGTATAGGCAACCTGTATCAACCGGACTTAGCTGACATGTCTAACCTTGTAACTTTTACAACGATGGTTTTAAATATTTATTTGTTGTAATTGATTGTTTTTCAAAGTATTCATGGGTTGTTGCAGTAAAGAACAAAGCAGCAAATACCATTCTAACAGCTCTCAAATCAGTGTTTCAAGAAGCAGAACCCGATAACTTTCAAACAGATAACGGTAAAGAATTTGTTAACAGCTTAGTTTATGACTACTGTAAAAGTAAAGGTATTAATGTATACACCGCAAAGAATAAGGAGAGTAGGCAACTATGGCGGAGCGTTTTATACGTACACTAAAAAGTAAAATCTACAAGTCGATGACAGCTCGTAATTCTCGGCCATATATAAATGATTTGGAAAGTATAGTAAAAACATATAACACTGAAAATAGTTATGCATTTATTCCCTCCAAAAAAAGTCGGATAAACATGCAATTGGCACTAGGTGACAATCCGGGTTATGCCGAAGCATTGTGTGTAGGCTGGCCATGATGATTGCCCATTACACCACCCATCATCTTATCCGCCTAGACCAAAGTCTAGTACCTGTTTAACGCATAGGTACTGCGAACCAATTGTGGCCGAGTCCCTTGCCCAAGAAGATTAGCGCGACCACTGAATTTGAACTCCTGACTTCACGATTATGAAGCAGGAGCTCTAACCACTCGGCCACGCGACCACTTATTCCTATTTTCTCCAAAGTCACAGTTAATGATGAGGATAATATACAAGAGAAGCTATTCCCAGCTGAAGACATGGATGTTCGATATAAATTTCAACTCGGAGACGTTGTACGAATAAGCAAACACCTTTTATAACATTTGAACATAACTTCAATCAGCTTTGGTCGCGTGAAGTATTTACAGTAAATAAACAAATTCCATTCAACCCTCCGGTATATGAGATAAATGATGCAAATAATGAAACTATTTTAGGTAGATTTTACACTCAGGAACTTCAAAAAGTTTATGTTGCTGATGATACCTATACGATTGAGAAAATGATGCGAAAGCGCAAGACAAATAAGGGGACAGAATACCAGGTGAAGTGGTTGGGGTACCCCAAATCAATGAACTCATGGGTACATGAACGCGCTTTACAACCTATCTAGGGGTACAAAGCGTATCCATAGGAATATTAAATCACGATGCATACGGGTACAAAACAGAGGCATAGGGTACAAAGATAGAGGTACAGTGGTACAAAATAGGGGTAAAGGGATAGAAATTGAGACAACATGTGGTTAAGAAATTGGGGTACAGAGACATACAAACCGTATTTGTAGGGGTACAGAATAGGGGTACACATGGTGCAGAATAGTGGTACAAACAGTACCCGTAGGGGTACAGAATAGGGGTACAAACCGTACCCATAGGGCTACAGAATGGGTATACAAACGCTACCGGTAGGGGTACAAAGTTCTTAAAAAGGATCAACTAGTAAGTTATGTAGTCATGGATCATGTATGTCTCAACTGCAATCGTATTTTATACTTCTCGTCAGAATTTGCGTAGACATAAGAAAACTTGTAGAGCTCAACCGCAAAATTTACCACCAGTTTCTCAAGTTGACGTTCAAAGTTATGATACTGATAGTAATAAAGTACTATTACCTCTGGAATTACCGTTCACGTGTGTAGTAAGTGGTCAAACTGGGAGTGGTAAAACTCGATGGATTTACCAATTGTTGAAACAGGGACTATTTAATCAACCAGTGAATAAAATTTTGTATTGTTATAGTATCTTTCAAGATGTATACAATAAAATGATGAAAGAAATTTCAAATTTAGACTTATACGAATGCATACCCACAGAGTTCCCCTCATCTGATGGACATACAATTTGTATACATGACGACTTGATGATCGAGGCAGCAAATGACAAAAAGTTGGCAGCAGCGTTTTCTCGCATGCGTCACAACAAGCTCAGTACGATACTTGTAATCCAAAACTTGTACCATGAAGGCAAATATATACGAACCATTACACGAAATGCTCAGTATATGGTTTTGTTTCCCAACTTTAGAGATCAGTCAACGATACATACCTTGGGAAGGCAAATGTGGCCTTCTAAACCCAATTTTCTATCAAGCGCATTTGAACAAAAACGAAAGAACCGTTTGGGTACTAGTGTTTTGATTTGAAACCAGCAACTGAAAATATATTGAGAGTACGACAAAATATATTCCCCGATGATAAGCAACTATTTGTATATTCTTAAAAAGGCTTAGAATTTCAGTTAACTATGAAAATGTCTCTACACGTCGAGCGTAATTTACCCGTGTTACCATTTCTTGGTGGATCATCGTTCAAAGTTGTGGCAGCTGCCATCAAAGTAGCACCCCTGTCGCTAATTCATGCATTTGCGGAGATTGCATATAACTTGTTATAAAATACTAAAACAAAACGTAAAGTTCTTAAAAGCATTGCAAGTAAACGTATTTCAGCTTCTAAAAAGAAGAAGTTACTCAAATCGTTTGTTGTCAAGCATTTGATTAATTACTTTAACAAAAAATATGGCACGTAAGATGGCTGTTGTACCAATAAGTTCGCTAGACGTTATGAAGAATAGTGGATTACAAGATAAAGTACCTGTTAAAAATGAGGTAACAACTTACGTAAACAAAGAAAATCCAGACATGTCACTTATGTTTCCTAAAAATTTACGAAATAAAGCTAAATTAATGTTAAACAACATAAAGGATTTAAAGTTGAATGATAAAAACCTAGTAATAAACCCAAATAAAACTGTTGGTTCCAAAATTTTTTTTTATTTGGTCAAGTACTTTGTATCAGGTGTTAACTTTTCACCCCCTCGACCTCTAGATTCAGATAAATTTGAAACGTTACTCTGTGGTGTACCCCTATCAGCATTTGGGAGGGGCAGAAAAAGTAGAGCTGCAGAACATAAAACCAAATGGAGAAGGCTATATTCATGACGTCATATATTTCGTAATATTCTTAAAAAGGTATCAACCAATCAAAGTCGAACAGACAACTATATAAAGTTTTGCATTCCTCAAATCTAATCAGTCTTGGTTTTGCTTTTATTGAAATCAGTTGTGTTTTATTCAAGAATTGATTTAAGCACATTATTAAATAGCGTTATGAATCATAGTAAATATTGTATACCACTCGTATTATTTCAGCCAGGATAGAGTGTCTTCAGCAACTTCAATGTGGCACGGATAACGATCAACGGACTCAAATACAATTGTGTCGAGCAGTGGTACCAAAGCGAGAAAGCTCGGTACTTCAACGACATGGAATAATATGAGGCGATAATGTCAACATTCAAACCATCACAACAGAAAAAGTCAGGTCGTCAGATCTAAAACTTCTATGCGAACAGGTGGATTGCAAGCGACAATGGAGCGTCGATAATAAAAGTGGGAATACGCGCAAAGGTGCCACAGCTACCTCATGTACCAGCGGCACTCATTGGTACAGAAAATGCACTAAAAGCGGAGGCGTCAGAATGGGATCAGTATTGGGGGAGCGGCAAAAGTATCTACGATCAATCGAGTCTAGATATATCGCAGTGGACCGGACAGAACATTTTAGGTAGACTATGGATGGAGTTCAGAGACGAAGCGAAATAACTAATATGACAATAACTTCAAACGTTGGATGTAGTATTGATTTATTGTATTTATCATGTGAAATTGATCACTTTGATTATGATATGCTACGTTTCACAGGAGGTATTTGGAAATTTAAACCTAGAGGAACTATATTCATTTTTCACAATGGAAAGTTGGTATCGCTTGGCATCAGGTCAGAATGTGAAGGAAAAGTTATATTAGATACAGTGAGAAAAAAGTTACGGAAATTTGGGTTATCTATGTTTTCCAGAATTTGAATACCAAATCGCAAATGTGGTTGGTTTGGTAAGAAGTGGATATAAAATAAACCTATAGCGTCTTTACGAGCAACTAAGAGGTAGTTACCCCGTAATATGTGAAACTGAATTGCCTGAACTGTGCAAATTACGGAAATTTGGGTTATCTATGTTTTCCAGAATTTGAATACCAAATCGCAAATGTGGCTGGTTTGGTAAGAAGTGGATATAAAATAAACCTATCGCGTCTTTACGAGCAACTAAGAGGTAGTTACCCCGTAATATGTGAAACTGAATTGCATAATAGCATGAAACTCACCTTAAATAAAGGGGTTGCTTTGATTTTTAGTAGTGGCAATGTAGTAGTAACGGGTTGTAAATGTGTAAACGATTTTCATCTATCTTGTAGTCTTATAATATTCTTAAAAAGCATCAATAAAATCCTATCATCAGTAATGGAGGTTGTAGATGTCTGTGACTTGAACGAACCGGTTGTTGAGTTTCCGACAACGTTTTGCGCTACCAAGGTAAGAGTACTGGACATAGAGCTACCGGATAAATATGTAAACATAGAGGGACGTACCATTGAGTACTTTTCAAACAAATCTTGGAAAGAATTTACGGTTGAACGAGGATATTATACAGTTATTAACCTACTATCATACCTAAACATGTTCAGTACCAACATTGAGTTTACAGTTAACCCATGTTGTGATATGATTAGTGTATATTTGCTATACAACGCAGAAATAAAATTATTTCCCGAAATTTGGATGCTGTTTGGGTTTGAAAATGCACACTTAAAAACGGCAGGTACTCTGGAAATAAATGTGTGGATCTTGGAAGATACAAACCTACCTTTCTTATGGGTTCGTTTGTAAAGGGGCGATTAGTAAATGGCAGGTACAAACCATTGTTACATGTAATTTCAGCACCCAAAAATACCATGTCGTTAGACTTGAATAATTTTATGTTTAAAGCGCTTGGTTTTGAAGTTGTTTATTGTGAATTCAAGCCCTTCAAAGTTCTTTCAAGGTGCAAAAATTGTTATTCGATTGTGGTTTAGTTCTTAAAAATGTAAATAAAGTACATGCTAAAAATGGCGCTACCTTTATGCCTTAATTCATCAAGGCAACTATGTGCAATAGCACTCAAAAAAGTTAAGAAAAATGTAAAGAAGAAAAGTCTTAAAAAGGATCGCAAGAAGAAGAAAATCCAACATGGCAAACGTATGCGGCGTCGAAAAAATTAACTGGCGGGGAAATCAATACCCCGTTCAGCAATCGATAATCTCAACACAGCTGGTGGAAGTGGCATGTGAAACAACGTTACCAAGCATCGACACGGATGATTCATTTCGTTTTAAAATTGGTGAAACTGCTTTTGAGTTAGTTGATATATCAGAAATATTTGCATATATTGAATTTCAAATACTGAAAGGTGATGGTAAGGAGATTAAGGACGCAAACCTTACGTTTGCACCATGCAATATGTTTGGTTAGGCACTATTCTCGTCAGTTGAAATGTCGAACCTATAACATTCAACCAAAAGCATTACCCGTGGATGACATATATATTATACATGCTACATATGAGTAAAGATCAAAGGAAGCAATATTTAGCGGGATGTCTCTACAAACCAGATCACACGTACATGTTTGATGATCTACAAGATAATGAGGGTTCCGTTTATTGAAATGCGTTGACTGCAATGTAAAAAAATGTGGACTTTACTTTCCTATCATTACAGAGGCACATTTGACACCCACCTACCTACCCCCAAAACGTAGACTAGAGTTTAAATTCACTCGAAGTTCACCATCACTGATATTACTGCATGAAACAACCAATAAATTGCTGGTACGGATAAATGATTTTAAACTTTACATACCCAAGGCAAGACTAACAAAACAAGCTCTCGAATACCAAGATAAAATTTTAAATAGTAGTGGGGTTAAATTTCGTAGTATACGGTATAAGATTCAAACTCTTTCAGTAAACAAAGGGTTACAGAATGTGGATTGGACAATTTTCGAAAGAACACTCCCACGTAGTCCATACATTTAGGGCATAACGCAAGAGGCATACGCTGGAGCACCAAAGCCAAATTTGTTTAAATTAAGCTTACCAGATATGAATAGTTTTACCGTGTTTATGAACGACGATAGATACCCATGCAATATATCTCTACCCTGCAAAGCTGGTAATGATATGAGGTTATTTTATAATACATTATACGCATTAAACGGTAGATTAGAGAATTCGGTATTAACAGAAGTTGGCTTGAGACAAGGTGCAGGGAATCAGATATTTTGTATTGATTTGAGCAGAGATCATAGTATTGATTGCAATTATCTTTCAAACCCACCAGATGGACAGATAAGACTATCAATTGATTTTGCGGAAGAGTTGAAAAAGGCAATTGTAATTTTCACAAAGGAAGAGTTTACTTCTGAACTACATATTAACTCAAACCGGGAAGTATTTTGGAATAAAATGTCTTAAAAGGTTTAAAGATACAATTGTATCAAGTATGGATAACAACGTCTTATTGCATTATATGCTGTACTACTTATAACAATTGTTCAGGCCTTTTTTAAGAAATTGCTACTGGTTCACCATTTCCAAAAAAGACACGTCTCTTTAACCAAAAGGGCACACCAAATTTCTTAAAAATAAATTATAAGCTAACATTAAGTTCGAAGTTTTAAGGGCAAAAAGCTAGCCATCGTATAAAATGTCTACACATATCAGTTTGTACTGGAGGTGTCGTACAAAGGTCGGCGAGATTTGAAATTAAAGCCCAAACGGGCCCGGCCCGCGGCTCTTCTTTATTATTTGAATACGGTGCCAAGGGTGGGCAGGCCCCGGTTCCCGATTGGCTGTGGCTTGCCCGGGCTCTCACGGATAACTGTAGTTATTAGACACTACTGCGGGATCCAAATTTTCAGGTAAAATTCGTTGAATTTTAGGTTTCCAACGAACTGGATCATTGGTTGTCGTTGGTGTGTTAGAAATTTGTTTTTCTTAACGTTATTTGAACTTCGTTACAATCTTTAAACTTACAAGCTACCATTCAACATCATACAATAGGTAAGACACAATAAACGATAAATAAATGTTCCTGTCTCTGGCTAAAAACTAATTTAGTGGCAACTCAGTACCATCAGCACGTAATAATTTGATTTTAGTTTGATTGCAATTTTATCGAAGAATTTTGATGTTAAATCATCATTGTGCCATTAGTAAGCTGTGGAGCTGGGGCTGTGGAAGTGTTTAACCGGAAAGGCACTAAATTTTACACATCACTCTCAAACTGTCATAAAAGGCATGATTTTTAACCAAAAGGTACATAAAATACTAAGCGAAAAAATTTATTAAACATAGTAACCATGTATAAAAAAAGAAGGCGCGATCGGATAACTTCGCGTTTTGCTAAGAGTTGTCTTATGGTCGATGCGTACTCCGTAAACATGTACGTAAGCATAATACCGATATGACAAATTCTGAACTGTAGTGGAAATAATCCACGAACGATACTAAAGAAACAATCAGCTATGTCTCCCACTAAGGTACACTATCAAAAGCAAAATTATTTAATTTTTTGGACTATAACTTTTGAAAATTTTTTCCAAGAACAATAAATCGAATCGCATATTGTGAAAACTGTGCGAGATTCCGATATATAACTCGTCAATCAAATTATAGCAATCCTTTCTGGCGGAAAAACCACGGCTACTATCAGAAATTTTTTGATCCGTTTCTGCTTCTGAGCTGTGTGCTCCAGCGTCGTTTTTCGCAAAGAGAATTTGTTTTAGTCTTTCGAACTGCCTATATAAACACATACTTTAGCCAAAATTTTCAGTGAATTTAACGCAAAACCCAGTACGGGGGTCACAAATTCTATTTCAAAATGTCCGGTGCTATATTTTTCAAGAAGGGTATATTTTTTTCAAGCGGGGTCATATTTTTTATGAAAATAATTGCCAGGGGAGCCGCAATTTCCATAAAGAAAGTGGCAGGGAGTCACTTTTTTGTGACGCCTGGACGTACTTGGGCCGTAATCAAAAAAAGCACGGGGCGGGACGGGCCGAAGTAAAATGTCGGCTAGAGTTCATCTCTAGTCTGATACACCTCAAAGCTACACACCCCCGCCGTGGAGAATCCACGATAGTAGACAACAGATAATAATTAACAATTAATAATTAACATGAATAGCCAGTTCAATATGCGTAATACAATATTACTACATCCATTATTTTTTACGGTTGAATCAGAAAAGACAAGTCGGACGAGTTGCAATTCGTCCGACTGTCTGCGGGTTGTAAGTCACCGTTGACTCAGTTCCCGATTTCATCATTATCAACATTGCAGATCAGGATCTGCACTGCTGACGACAGGTAAAGCAAATGAAAAACTAAAGAAAGGGAATATACTATCAATATGCATAATTTTAGAAGTTGTTTCGCAAATGTTACATTATAGATTTACAGATTACAATACTATTCCATTCGACAAAACTTACATAGATCTTAGATCTTCACACCGTTTAGCACTCTTACTGAGCTCATCGGCCTTCTTTTTATGACGAAGCTTCTGTGTTGGCATAGCTGATGCAACGTGACATATACAAGCAAAATTTTAAAGAACGAATACAGATCAATTCTAAAAGCGTTCACTAATATATGGAGAGCTTGTCAATCGCATGTTTGGAAAATTCGATTGACATATTGTCCGATATGATAATAATTCTAGAGTTACAATTGCTAAAATATCAAACAAGGTGAGAGTAATAAAAACACACGTTCGATACAAGATAAGTCAGCGTGGACATAGCTACGTGCAATGGCGGTTGAGGCTAGCTACTAGCTTGTCGTCCTAAAAGTTATTCAGGACGTCATTGGCGTATTACTATAGAATATTCAATATTGTAAGAAGGGCACTAGTGCACCAGTTGCCTGATTTTTAGGGGGCTGGTTCACCAAAAAAATCCACTGGTTCACCAAATGGAGAATCAGTTGTATGGTAAAACAAGGCCTGCAATTGTTGGTGAGACGGTTATATTATTTTTAAGTGTAAAGATTAATAATAAAACCAGTACGAAATGCTTCGGCGATTGGACAAACAGGTCAAGCGAAAAATGGAACCCGGAAAAAGGCTACAATATTAAATGGATCATGAAAGCGTCGTCGAATTTACATTTTAACGTTCGACTCAAACCACCGAAAGCTCTTAAATGGAACGCACAGATGGTTTATCTATTCGACGTATTTGAACATTTGTTTAACAAGTTATCGATACCTTATCAACACGGACTAATATTGGTACGATCGGTTGGTATTTATCGAGGATATACGTTTACCAACCATTATATGAGAGCAAGATTTATGAAACATCTGGCAACGTACGATTTGGATAAAGTGCTTCGTCAACAATACGTTGCAATCAATATTCGTAAAGCGTATGGAGCAATACGTGCGTAACGTTTATATTCAAAAAGAAATTGATTATTGGCAAAATCAGGTGGATGAGTTTCGAAATAAATGTCAAGCTACAGGTGAGTACATCGAGTGGCGATCGAAGGAGGAAGGAAATTTGATCAGAGTTCAACGAAAACGGCAGGCGATTATCAAAGCGGTGGAATTTATAACGAAGAATGAAAGCACTCACTTTTAAACAGTCTTTGTATGAATTATCATTGCCATACACTATGTTGTATGTTGATTATTATGGTTATATTATTAAATTGTGTTATTATGTTTGATTTGAAGTAAAAAAAGAAAAAAACATAACGGTAGCCATTAAGCCGTCTGATGATTCCTTTGGCAGAGATGAAATGTTTATATATAACACTGTATTTCAATTTATTAAATCAGTTTACAATTTCATTCATCCATGCTATGTTTCTCTACTTCAGTAAACACATTGTACATGGTCATACTGGTCACGTTGCCAGTAGAAATTCACGTCTCATCAACGATTTTACAGCAAATATTTATTAAATAGTGTTAAATGGCGACGATCACTTCAAGCGGCAAGATAACCGGGTGGAACGCTTTAAAATATTCGAAAAACTCACTGATTATCGAGGATAGACAGGTGAACCAGGCTGCATATTATGTGTGGTGACAGAAGGCAATGTAGTCATAACTGCATTCATCTACAACCATCCAATTCATGCGCGGCGACGAAAGTATCAGCTGGTGCATCAATATGGTGCTAAACAGGTGGTGTAAATGAAGATATTGTATATGTTAATATTTATGTTTTGCAGTATATGTTGTGTGTATGTTTATATATGTGTATTTATATATTATATTTCATTTGTATTATTGTTTATGTAATTTTCTCAATAAAGAAAAACAAAACGTAGCGGTAGCATACAGCCGCCTGATGAGGCCCGTGGTACGGCCGAAACGTTTGAACTAGCAATATACATCAAATTAAGTCTGTTTATTACAGTATTTATGTATAGCAAGCCAAAATCCAATTCAAAGCTATATGTATGTTTATGGGTGTATGTATTTATATTTCAGTATATATATGTATGTTTATATATATATATGTACAGTAGACATGTATACCCACACATATATACATATAAATAATAGCAATCCCAAACATAGCTTCACCAACCGCCGACCTTCGCCAGCGGGGGGAGGCAAAACCGCTGTTTTTCATCTACTATACTGCGTGGATTACTGAAAAATAAAATAGAGTTTTGTGATTTCCAGCAAATGATATGGAAAGCACATTTGTCTCCAAAGCGAGGTTCGTCGGTTTAGGAATAGGTAGATGTTTTCGCGACTGAACCACGCCAGCGTGGTATAATTTCGAAACGTTCGGAGATTGATGCATATTTTTGATGTGTTCCGCTTATTGATGAACGCGAGTTATTTAAGTCATAAAAAGAGCAAAAAACATTCGTGCATAACGCTGTCCAATAAATTGACATTTTTTAGAATATGTTAAAAAATTTTGCAATAGTTCTGTAATTGGTATTGGATCTGAACAGATGTCGAAAACCGGGCAAAGAGAAGCCCACCGGTAGTCAACGCTATTCTACAGTGCCTAAAATGTGTTTTTTCTGCACTTTCGTACTATCAGGTGTTGCTGTTTCTAAATATTGTTGCAGAATATTTTGTAGGACCAGTGTTATTTCAAAAATTTATTGCACTGCTAAAATATTAAAATCTAAATCTGTTCAAGTCTTTATGCCGTCTGTTGTAATAACCTTGTGTACAGCGCTTTGGGATTAGAGGCCAAAGACAATGACTAGCAGCTAATACGTGACCATTGAAAGTCTAAAATATCTATAAAAATTGTCTTGTTTTTATGCTCAATGCAGCGTCTCGGGTAAATGTAAATATTAAGCGACTAAATTTGAATACTAAAACAATTTTTGTGGTAATTTTAGACTTTCAAAGGTCTTGGTCTTGCATTCGCTGCTAAGTCATTGTTTTTGGGGGCAGAGACAGTCGGCGAGGGTCTTTTTTGAGTGGGAGGACTTCGGGAAGGATATGGCGTAGACATCCCCTCCTAAGGCATATGGAGGGGGTTCAGGGGGCTGGTAAATACGACTTGAGGGGGTTCGACACGTGGCGTGGTAAACCCATAACCCCTCCTATCGACACCTATGCCTTGTAAACCAACTGGAGCGGTTTAAATTTGTTCCGGTGGAAAATTTAATCTGAGCCAGCTCACCCTATGTTTGGCTCTACCAATTTACACTGCAGTTCACGGACCACCTTTGAGCCTTGAGCCAAAAACCACACCCTCGTTCCTAGTTTAGGATCATCTACTACGATTACCGATGCATACATTAGTCACACAGATTTACCAACTCGACAAGTACGAATAAGAAAATGGGCTTGTCTAGGAAATAACATTATTGTAGCCAGACTTAAGTTAAAGCAAGCGAAACGTTGCATTGCATTAGCAGATTGAACTACATTGACAGTGGGCTCTATTTAAGTGATTGGGCAACAGCAATACTAAATTGTAATGCAATGAGGAGCAAACTTATATATATTGTTATAGGATTTTTCAATAGCTGCAAACCATTCTTGTCCTGTATTTCATTACTGAGAAGGGTAAAATATATCTAAAGAATTGAAATTTACTTTACAGTTTCGCAATAGACACGATTTGGTTATTATTATGGTTGAAGATTTTATTATGCCGTAATTTGATGAGTTGAGGACACAATTTGTCAATTTCCACACTGTGTACGGTGTTGCAGCCTTGAAGAAACGCCGCTGGTAGCTAAATTATTCACATTTTACTATTACATCAAAAACATGAGGGAGAATAAGATACAGGAACAAAATGTTATTCCACCTTCATTTAATTTACGCCTAACAGCGTTGGTTCATCCAGCACTGGAGCGGAAGGGGGCCCGCACTCCATTGAGAGTATTTACATACCCCACAAGCGTGAAATATGCGGAATAAAATTAATAAAATTATAGTAGTCGCAAAAATTTCAGTAACATACCGCCCATCCTGTGAGAAAAGTTTTGCAAACCCGCTTCTCCCCGTCAGAAATTTTTGGATGTACCACTGCGCGATAGTTTACAATCATTTCGATAAACTAAAAAATAAACACACTTACTCGTCCTCTATGGATTCAGAATTCACTCAACATTTCCTATGAAATACAAAAGATTGGATTCCCTTATGTTATCCAAGATCGCATTTTTTGAGCAAAATTTTACCAATGAAGTATTGCCATGTGAATGGTTACTGCCGATGTAATACATATGTTCAGAAATACTGATCCAACGGATCCTTATAATTAAAGTCTAATTTCGATGTTATTAAATATCTCTAAGGCAATGGGGAGTTTTCTTAATGAAAAGCTGCTTGACCACTGAGAGTATCATTTACCTTAAGATGTGTGCTCCTGAGGCCGAATTCTGTCACAGAACCAATTCCGGCTCGTAACAAAAAGGTACAGCCCCATCCCGCCCTTCTTAAATAAAATTAATACTTAAGCAATACTAGTATGTTTGTACGAGCCGGGAGCGGCTATGTCTCTTGGTTTTATATCCAGGACAAACTACTGAAAAATTATTTATTACATTCAGCTTAGCAAATTGTGTTTCAGAGAAAATATTTAGCTCTGGGCACAAAAAAGGCAAAATTAGTACTAATTAAAGTAAGATGCATACATGCAGGTAAAATAAAAACGTAAATATCGCTATCTTCAAAATTTTTGTTTAAGCGCCTTTTGCAAGCCAACTTATTAGATATGTAAAACAAGCTCTTTCATACATAAAAATTATGCGCGACCAAACTTAACCTGGGTCCAACGACTATCCTATTTTGTTTTATAGAAAAAAATGCGTTATCGAACCCTATCTTTTGAACCAAAAATTGACCATTTTCTGTTCACGAAAGCTCAAATTGTTTATGAACGAAAATTTATCGCTTTTGAATCGAAAAAGGTTTAATTTCGCCAACAATCACTGACAAAATACAGGGCCTTTTTACTCTGTCACATTTACATTGAATTTGTTCGCGAACAGAGACATATCCCCTCTGAAAACATATAATCTTCATAGAACTGTTATTGGCCGATTGCAAATCACCACTTCTAGGCTAGCAGTGAATAGAATCGCTTTTCTTGCTTGTTCCGTAACAACGGATATGGGCTCAACATCGTGTTTTATTGTAAGTGGGCACACGTTAAGTTTAGTCGTGCATTATGCTATTGTAACTGGAAGGATGTTCTCCGAATATATGATAATATGTGTCATGAATTTTTGTTTTTACGTGTTTTCCCTATATTTCTAGTTTTTGCAGCCGATTCCGGCCCTTGTGACAATTCATCAGCCTCGCTTTACCATTAGCTAATATATTTGTAGGGTCTGGTGCGGCACAAAAAATGTCACACTGGCTAATCGAGGTTAGCCAAACTTGGCTTTAGGGCCGCGGCAGACTGTGAGAAAAGCCTGTCCTGCCGCACACATCTAAAGGTAAATGTGCATAAGGGAAAACAACCTAATAACGATACATAAGCACGGATTTCTTTCAAAACACTCAACTGCCACTCAAGTTTTTGACAGCCTTAATGACGAGACTCGCCAATTTGATACGTAAAAATTTGTAGATATAGCTTATATTGGCTTTGCACAAGCATTTGACACAGTCTGGCAGCCTAAATTTGTCAGCAAACCAACAATTTTTGGTATTTACGGTTGTGCCAAAACATTAGTTACCGCATTCATCAATGATCGAAAATGTGATGTTAAATTAAATGGGGAACTTTCAGATAATTTGCGTTGGCCTAGAGCAGGGATGTTTGTAAATGATATTGTTAATAACGCATATTTTTAAAATATTTGCTGATAATTTGAAAACTTTGTCAAATGGTAGTGAACAATCAATTGACGATCTGGAGAGAATATACTATAAACTATATATCTCGAAAATTGGTCTTCAACGGTGCAAGTGAGAATATCCTTGCCAATGTGTAGTATACTGGTACATGGATTGCAACAATGCAATGTATGAATATATACATTTTTAATGTATATAATCCTTCCTACAGTTTTAATCAGTGCCCAGATTTCGATGTTACTATAGGCAATAATATAAACAAAATTTCATGCAAACAGTAGTTTGATTTGTAAGAAATCTTGTCATGTCACAAACATAGTCTTTAGCAGCTTTTTAGCGAACTATGCAAAATTTGGGTCTTTTCGGTTATCCCCCCAGCCCGAATTTCGTCAATTTTAAAGGTACAGATAAAATTTTGTTACCAATCGATTCAGCTCGACGAGATGGTTCAGAAAATACCCATTTTACCCACATCCCTGACAAAATTTTTTTTCGATTTTTTGCGGTCCCAAGGGGAACCCAAAAATTTTTCTTCGAAATATGGTCATATTGGGTATCATTCGACTCGGCTTGATGAGACTTTTGAAATCTACCCCACCGTTAGAAAGTTATGAGGGCCCAAGTAATGTTTAGGGGCCGTACGTTATAACGTTAGAAAAAAGAACAGCTTAGAGCGGGGGGTTCGGGGGGCGGCAGCCCCCCCCCGACTTAGTCTTAGTGTATGTCTCATATAAGGGCCTTAGCTTAGGCTAAGACTAAGGCTTAGGCTTAGTATACCCAGAACGGCATGGCCTGCAATTTATTTCTGCCCCTCATGGTTACTTGGGCCATCATAACTTTCTAACGGTGGGGTATATTTCAAAAAATTACACACTAATCGACTTGTCTCATCAAGCCGAGTCGAATGATACCCAATATGACCATATTCCAAAGAAAAAAATTTTGGGTTCCCAAGGGGGGAGGGACCATTGGGACCTCAAAAAATCGAAAAAAAAATTTGTCAGGGATGTGGGTAAAATGGCCATTTTCTGAACCAGTTCGTCGAGCTGAATCGATTGGTACCAAAATTTTATCTGTACCTTTAAAATTGACGAAATTCGGGCTGGGGAGGAGATAACCGAAAAGACCCAAAAATTTTACGTGTCTGTAAGGCATATATACGTAGACCAATTTTAGAGACCTCATATCCTGTCATGTGACCGATATCGATGCGGTTGAAAGTGTGCAATGCTTCTTCTTGCACAGATTATATGCCAAAAGCGGTCTATACCAGCAGCCTAATCAATTAAACTCTGTTAGCCCTTAGAAACGAGACAGCTGCATTTCGGAGAAGGTTTATGAATTTCTACCGAAGAAGTTTCCATTCATTTCTCAGGTTTTTAACTATGCCACGCAAATACATAGTCATTCTTTGCAGTTAAATAGAGAAAAGTGCAAATGCTATGTGTCAAAGCACTTTTACCATAATCAATGTGTGAAATTTTTGGCCAGAATACGTAAAGTGTACCAACTTTGAAAAACACAAAACTTATAGCAGTTCAAATCTCTCTGGTACCCAAACTTGATTTGAGTGTGTTTCCTAAATTTGATAAAAACGTGTTCCTGGCATAAGCCATATATGACATAAGCCATAATCATCCATAAGCTTCATTCCTGGCTGGTTAACGTTATATTAATTTTACCCTGTGTATCTTTTAATTTGCGCTCTATAATATAAGACGTATCCTCCAACTGGTATTATCAGTATGTATTTGTTAGTAAACCATTTTTTCTTCTTTTGAAAAATCACAAAAGCTGGAGACTGCGATATTTATGGCCCTCTTGCAGCCACACCTCAAAATCCTTCATAACATGACACCGTATGTTATGAATGAATTTGAAATTCATATTACTGCCCGGCTATAATGCGTTATGCTTCATCATGGATTATTGTGAATTCTAGATAAGTAATAATTGTACATAGGTAGCAGTGCGTTTATATGCTCGATTGTAACGAGTACACACGATGCGATAGCACGAGTTACAATCCGTACGTACAACTCTTAGAACGCACTGCTGCCTATGCTACAAGTCACCTGTTAAATAGCTAACCGTGCATTCAGACATTTGTATGCACGGCTTTCGCTATATAGACTATATTACAAGTACAGTGTGAATGTTATGGATGAGGAATGGTGAGAGATGTAAAATTCAATATCTTAGTTTTATGCACATCGGTGCCTGTTATTGTCGCAGAAAAAGAGAGGATCGGTTTAGCATCTTACAATAAAATATTCAACGTCGGCACATCAACCCTTATAATATATCGTATATTAATTCTGCTTCAGAAAAAATATATCAAGTTAAATGTGTAAATTTTCTTTCCAAATTTTTTAGCAGGCGTAGCTTTTGCGTCTTTCACACAGAAGTGCGTGCACGAACTGCACACCATAGACACGTCGTGCAACGATTGCACGCAAAATGACGACAACGGCTTTCCATAGCCCGCAAAATGCTAATAGTGCGCTTCTATTACCGCATGCCAAGTAAAAATTTGCTGACTATGACTATGCTGTTAGAGCAATGGTAGCATCCATATCTATAGCTAGCGTGCAATGGTTGATAACATATCTACAAGAACGTGTAGTCGCATCTCCCATATCTGCATGTTTGTGCAGCGGTAGTGCCTATATGTACAGGTTGCAGGCAATGGGGCTACAATGTCTACGAAATGTGTCCTAAGTGAAGTAAGACACATTTTAAAATACGCTAATACGTAGTATATATAGGGACTAATTTTAGCTTCGTTTGGGTTGGATCTCTAACGCGAATGCACAAATATTTTTCCATTAAGCGCTGCAGTGAAATATTGCTGACTATGACTATGCCGCTACAGAAATAACGTCTATATTTATAGCTTCCGTGCACTGCTTGATACCATATCTACAACAATGTGCAATCGCAGCTATTGCCTGGATGCATACGTGTCCATAGAAGTAGGGTGGCTGCTCTTTCACAAGCGTCGGACCCTACCCCTAGCCACACTTACCCGCTCTCTTGCCATAGGCCAGTGGAAAAGTTCGCGAAGATTGGCAAAATTGGAGAAAATTTTGAGAAAATCGGTAAAATTGGGAGACATAGTAGCAAGAAATAAAAAAACTGTGGACTTTTAAGACATTGACATTCTACCCCTTGCCCTACCCACGCCGAGACCTTCTACCTTGAGCCGACGGATCTTGGACGCTTATGGTCGATTCCGTTAGGATTCCAGGCAAGCGTCCCCTTCTCAGTGTACCGTCACTAAAATACGCTTACAAACTTAAATTCATACATGCTCATAGGGGGTTACCACCCCCCTCCCGCTTCGAGGTTTCGACTACCCCCTGAAAGGTGGTCCAGCACCCAGTGACGGCGCTGAAATCTCCAAAAACAGAGGCGCCGCACACCCCCCTTCCCACTAACGCTTACACCCCGTGAGGCCGAAGTCTTCCCTCCCGACGATCTACACCCATACCGGCCCCTGGGATAGCGATAGCTTCTCCCCAAAGACCCGGCTACCTTCTCTACTTGGACTTCAGTCCATGTACGCATATAGTCAACATGAAATTTAGGTAATACAACGGTTCACAAACCTTAGTTTTTGTCGAACAACGGTAGGCGTTCAATGGTTAGTGCTTTCAAGTAAAGTTATCAACTATCACATATAAATGTTCTCACGTGACTTCACACCGTGCCAAAATTCAAAAACCTTCTTCACAGCAAAACCCACGTGTAGCTACATAAAGTAGGTACCTTTCTGAAAATAACATAAGCTTTCGTGTCAGTATCGGTAAATAAATTGGCTTTCATGAGCAGAAATTCAAGTTTACATTTGAATACAATATTATCGAACCGAAAGCC